>JAOWCC010001634.1:131616032-131902433 GCA_030867875.1 Actinernus sp. WN-2022 | reverse complement strand
AATGCCAGTTTGTTGGGCTATGTCTGGTCTCCATACTACTTTCACATGAAGTTTTAGGTTTGGTCCACCAGTTTTTTTGGCTCTTTGTGCATTATGCAAAGCTGGACCCCCCACACAGTGGGCGTGGCTACAATTCAACCCGACTTGCCCATTTTGGATGGCTTGTGGTTTATATTCTTAAATGGCATGGTTTTTTTTCTATTATCACTGGTTTAAAAATTTACAGATTTACCACTTCTCATGTGGAATGAGCCATATGATATTAACGGTTAAGGAGCGAAAGTCCAAGAATAAAATATTGTTTAAATAGTATGGTACATTGTACCTTCATAAGATTTAATTACATTCAAGAATGGAGTGACGTAACTACTGTGGTAATACTGAATTGGGGGAGGGGGGGGGGGGTATAATTAATTTCGTCTTCAAAAAGGGGGGCTTATTAGAAGAGGGGGGCCGTTGAAAGAGAGGGGGGGCTAAATAGAGGATTTACGGTATTTTGTTAGAGTGGCTTCTCATGTTGTACATTGTTGTTATGCGAAGAGTTATGAGCAGTGAATCGAGAGCAGTCTGCATTCCCGATAATTCAGCTTCTAGCGCATTGAAAACCTAGCAAAACATATCATTTTGAAGCTCAAGATGCATGGATTGTATTTATGAAGGTGTCTTCCGATTTTAGATTGCCTCGTTTTAATACCGTAACTTATGGAAAGCACTCAGTGAGGTACCTAGGGCCATTTCTATGGTCTAAGCTTACTGAAGAAGAACTGAAGAAGTTTAACTAATGTCATTAATTAAAAAAAAAATCAAAAGGAGAAAGGATTTTGAAAGTGCTGTTGTGAATGGTAGTTGTAGGAATTGTTATTTATGCAACAGTTAATAATTAGTTATTTTATAAATCTTTTTATTAATTAACTCTAGTACCATGACCTTTTGTGGGAAAATATGTTTTAAGTACTTTCAATGGGTGGGAATTTTAGAATATGTATGTATATATATATCTTATAGTTTTTATAGATGCCACATTTTTAACTTTTAACATTTATATTTCTTTTAATTTTAAGCTGTGCCCACTATTAGTGCCTTGGCGCTAGAATTTATGACACGTTAATAAAGTTGATGTACATGTTGTATGTACATGTATGTCTATGATGCGATGTTATGAAGAATTTTGAAAATTACTATTTTGTTAAAGCAGCTTCTTGTGTTGTGCATTGTTGTTATGCAAAGAGTTTAGTGGTGAATCTAGATCTGACAGCTTGCGTTCCCAATAATTTAACTTCTAGCACAGTGAAAATCTCGCAAAGCATATACTTTTGAAGCTCGATCGAGATGCATGGATTTTATTTCTAAAGGCGGCTATGATACAATATTATGAAGAACTTTGAACATCACTATTTTGTTTAGGCGGCTCCTCATGTTGTGCAATTTGTTGTGCAAAGAGTTTAGCGGTGAATCTAGAACAGCTTGCGTACCCGATAATTCAACTTCCGGCACATTGAAAACCTCGCAAAACATCATTTTGAAACTTTATATGCATGGATTTTATTTCTAAAGGTGGCTATGATATGATGTACTAACACGGCATTAACTGAAGTTAGTCTTTTCTGCAATGTTGTTTTTTCAGCAGCTTGCTGTTCGAATCTTTTTAGTGGTTGCTGGTAAAGTTTGTTTACCACGAAAATCAAAATACGGTATTCACTCACGGATAAGCTGCACTCGCGGATAAGCCGCAGCCCATTCAGGGAAAAAATTTTTTTTTGAAGAATATCAAACGTACGTGTACATTGTATAAACCTTCATCGGACTTTCAAACTGGAGAAAATTCAAAAGTTGTACCTGTAATTTCAGCTCTGAAATAATTATAGTATAAACTTCATGTCTACATACTTAGATATATGATTTATCTTTCCATAGTGTTTGTTTACCGGGATCTGTTCCTTCAGGTCACCTTTTAGATCGAATTTTACATGTCAACGAAGCCAACAACGACAACGTGCTCACGTTCGTCTGTAGCTTAGTAACCAGGCAATGTTGGAAGAGAGAGGACTGGACACTAAAAGTTTTGTTTTTGCTGAACGAAGTCAAAATAACATGGAGTAGTTTGCTTTTTCATCAGCTGTCTGTTGCTATCATGCCTAAAAGGATATCCGGAAGCCATCTATTGGAGAAAAACTTGTTACTCAAAGAGAGGTGGAAGATCTGTTCGACAAATTTGCTGTTAAAGTGCAAAGCTGCAAAGAAACATTGTGCCATTTTAGCATGGTATTCGATTGCTTGTGGAGGAACAAATATTCACAACATAAACGGATCTGTTAGGAACCACCCAACTTGCAAAAGCAATGGCCAGTGCTTACTTTCTTTTGGTTTGGTATAGTATTTATTAGTATAGCTTAATATTTCTTTTAAATGTTAATTTATGGAAATTTCCAGACCTTATGTTCGATAAATGTTCTTGCAGTTAAGCCGCACCCCCGATTTTAAACCAAGATTTCGGGTAAAAAGGTGCAGCTTATCCGTGAGTGAATACGGTATCACTTTGAGATGAAGTGAAATATCACTTCACCTACATGTAATAAATTGTGAAGTGATATTTCACTTACCTCGTTGAAATCTTTTTTTTTCTCTGGTACTGTAGACTTGAAGGTTCAATTACCCTATATCATTATGACATCACAGCTTGTTTATGAGGGGGACAGAATCGACTTGAACAAGAGAATTTTGAACTAAATCTGCTCTGCTGAGGAAAATTTAACTTCGAATTGTCTGGTTTCCAGATATCAGCTGTATCAATGTTTATCCCACAATATTTCCTGTATTTGGTGGCTGTTACCGCTATTCTACATTCTACAAAATGCATTTGATAGCTATTTCCTTTGTGTTGTTGCTGTTTTGTCCCCCTCCCACGACCGTGATCCTTAGCATTTAATCAATAGATTGTTTTGATTTGACGTCATAATGATATAGGTCAATTCAATTGACAGAGCCCCTATAATTTGTATATTACACAGAATCATCGACGTTATGTGAGGTCAAGAGATGATCTGCAGCTCAATGGTCAACTGAAGCAAACAGTTAACAAGGACTGTGCACCATTTGATAAGAATTCCAATAACACACCAACAGCTCCATGTGGAGCTATTGCCAATAGCCTGTTTAATGGTATGTTTAACTTGTCCTATTTTCCATTTTCTCCATTGCCTTCAGTGTTCTAGCAAGCACCTTTGACATGGAAGGGTGTTATCAAATGTATATCATTTACATTATTTTATAAAACCAGCTATCTGAAGTGCATTGTATATAATTATGTTGCAGTATTTTTCTATCAGTGATTATAAAAAGGGATTTTAACATTTTTGGGATTCATAAAAAAATGAAGGGTAAATTTTTTTTTTTTTGGGGGGGGGGGGGGGTTAAAAAGAAAAAGAAACAACCCTCCCCTCTACTTTATCCCCCTCCCTTCTCAATCCTATCTCCCTTTTTTTCCCTTGCTTGTAAAAAATAAGTAAAAATAAGTTCCCTTTAATTTGTAGAATCTTGAAAAGAATTACAATGTACATGTACAGTGTAGTTGAAAATAAATTACCTGAAAAAATATTTTACCTGCAACATATATCCACACCTACATGTAACTCCACATGTGACTGACACTACATTTTTACATTGTGTAATAATATTATTTTTTTCATCTTTTATTCCATAATTAAGAGCGACTGTCCACTAATATCGAGCAAACCGCGGCAAAAGATGGAAAAAAAAATTCTTCATATTTCGGACAAAGATAGGCTTTGGTCAGTTAGTAAACGTACTGGGATTCTTTTGTCAAAAAATGGTTACGGCCGGCGTGAGTCCGAGACAGCCTGAAATAAGAGTGATTTTACCGGTCTCTCTAACCTTGCCCTGTACAAACGCTAAAGGAGCTTCGCATTTTTCGAATTCGGATATTTGTTTAGAAAGTATTGATCAACTGTTTGAGTGCAATAATTAGATTATAGCTTTATTCTCAAGATCCTGAGAGCCCACTTAAATACGCTGTAGTTTGCTAATTTGAAAACCTTATTTCAGGGCACTTTTTTGAAAAATAAATTTTATATGGGGTATAATTCAGAATCCATTGAAACTTTGTTTTTGATACAAGTTAGCATTGATCTAAAACATATATGAGAATTAGTTTGGGTTATCTTCTCAGTGCTTCACACAAGCGGTTTGAATTTCGACGAAATAACAACATGAATTTGTAAACAATTACTCTTCGACAATAGTGCAAAATATCGAGCAAAAACCTATTGAACCAGCAGTTTTTAACAATAAACATAACTTAAAAGAGTTGAATGAACTTACCTTTTAAACCCATTGCTAGAAAATCGATTCTTACTAAGTTTTCTTCCTTCTAAGTTGCCCTCTTCAATTGTTGTAATCCAAGGTCACAATTACCAATTAACTGTTCGGCGGGTCAGCTCCAGACACATGATGGAATAATAACGATTCTTGCATTAATCGAATGGCTTTTGACCGCTTAATAAAGGAAATGCATTAAAAACATACCTAGCTGGAAAAAAATCCACTGTTTCGATTGCATTTCGTGTTTTTGTAGGCAGTTACAAGAGCGGATCCAGCTTTATGCATGTCACGCGCTCTTGTGTTTGCGTGGTCATGTCACACGCTCTCGTTGAAGAGGGTGGGAGGGAGGGAAGGGAGAGAGATGGAATAAATTGGGGGGGGGGGGGGTTAACAGACTCTAGTGGGAAAAAATAACAGGGGAGCATTATCAAATTATTTATCCGGCTTATATCTCATTCGAACTTTCCCTAATAGTATTGTATGCGCCTTCTGTACAGTTTAGGCTGGCTGTACTTCTGATATGAATGGTAAACCATTCATGCGCAAAATAAATAAGAAACAAAACAAATAACATCCAATATGCCCAAATGGGTTGCTTAATGTCCTCGTTCGGGATACCATAGAGACCAGCTTTTCCCCGCTCCACGGGTTGGGTGTAGTCATGTAATGTGTACATAACGTGAAAACTAGCAGTGTGAATGAAGAGCCGTGAAAAGAGCCTCTTGCTCAAATACCCAGATTTTCACAATGCCAGCTTTAAACCATGCGTATGGTGGCACAAAATGACTTGTTCACGAAAAGAAATTCTCGTGCAAATTCCTGTGCCCCAAATATTGTGAAAATGCAAATGATGTGGTATATGCAAATTAATATATGGATATAGTTGGTGGAATCTCGGTTAAAAAAAATTGTAACACAAAGCAAAGTCGTGAAAACGAGTCGGAAAGTTGAAATCTGAGGGGTGATTGGACAATTTTGGATTTTTCCTGTTAGTCATTGTCAGATTACATAAGAAATATTAAAACTCGATAAGATGTAACATGTTTATTGTTCTACTGCAGCTTATGAAATATCTCTTTTTTTTTTTGATTATCGACTTTACAACTGACTTTAGATGGTATCTGAGACGAGCATACAATGTTTTGAATCTGACTGTGACATCTTCTCCCGATGGAACCTGTACATTTGTGTTTTTTACAGGTACCTGATACTAACCAGCTAATTGTGCACAGTACGAGTTTACAACAAAACATCCAGCTTTCGTTAGCTCTCGAGGCAATAATTCAGAGATTCGAGCCAATCAAATTCGATGCTCCGAAGGAATTCGTTGCACTGTGAAATATCTAAATCAGACGGTCTTCGTATACATTTTATACTAACCAGAAAAAGAGTGACCAAGCTGGAATTAATATGATAGATAAAATACGCGAACTTCAGGAAAGCATCTGGGTTACGTAAATGTTGCTGTGCCCTTCATAGAGACCCATCACTTTATTTGAACACAATGCTGACAACTATATTTACCTCTTATTAACCTCGTTTGCTCGGTCCGTACCGTAAGTCATGGACCGAGGTTTTCCCCTTTTTATGGCCCAAGCGCGAAGCGCGCCGAGCAAACGAGGTTAATAACATTTTTATTATATAGTTTCTTCATTTTCTTTGAGACCGGAAGTGGGCGGAAAGTCCGTACGGGAAGCTATGATTTACCAATCATAGCTCGCGACTTAGCTATATAATGATTTGCTTCAGTTTGCTTCAATAGCCGGTGGGAGTCTGACTGGCACACAAATAACAATTTAGTATATCACATTAGCCAGTTAGTTACACTTCAGCTGAGCAGTATTAGCAAGTGTGCGCAAATGATCAGGGCAAGGGCGATGACATGTACACCCTCAACTTCCCATCCTTGCTCTGACACACCGCGCACTTACTAACACACTCCGCTAACTTAGCAGCGACAAAGGACGAGTCTGTAATTTCGAACGCGATTGAGTATATATTGTGTTTTGTATAGTCGAGCATGATTAGTCATATTCCATCACGATAAAAGGTAATGTCTTCGCAAAACATCAAATTTCAAACCACAAATGGTTAGACCTTTTCGTCCTCTCGGATAAAGATGATAAATTGTAGGTCTATCCGTGAATGATCATGAAGAGCCACCTTATAACATTGCCACTGATCAATCGCACTGATATTATTGTCATCGTTGTCGTTATTGTTGTTGCTATTGTTAATCTGTTTGTTTTTTAACGTTAGACAAGTTGACTCACGAACGCGCAGTTGGGGCCTTGGTAGCCTGCTTGTAGGCTCTGGTTGATTTGGAGTCCCTGTGGTGGGAGAAAGGAGGGAGAAGGGAGAGAAAGAGAAAGGAGAGCCTGCGACAAGACCCTGTGGACGAACGATAATTTCAAAAACACAGGATCTTGTCGCAGACTCTACTTTCCCCCCGCCATGCAGTCTTTCTCTTTCTCCCCCTTACCCCTCTTCTCTCCCACCACAAGAACCCCAAACAACCAATAGCCCCAAATCAACCAGAGCCTGCAAGCAGGCTAGGGCATTGGCCGAATGGCATCAAATTAGGCAAAACGCCTTTATTTACTATCAATTGTTGCAGTTTGTATCGTTGGCAGGATTCCAGGTTTCATTCACTACAAACAAAGTCATGTAAATAGCCTAAAAGAGGAGTAAAGGGAGGGGTGTTTGGTAAAGACTAAGAGGAGACAAGAGTGACCCCGTCCCCTCCTCTTATGCCGCTTCGCAGACTTCTAGTTTGATGCTTTTATTTAGTGCACGATAACTCGGTTGTGAACAAAGCTGGCTTGCTTTTCGCCTATTTTTGAAAAATTCAACAGCTGTTATGGGGTTATATAAAAAAAAACATTGGGGTAGCGGCACTTTCAGCCCAACGCCTTTCGCCGCTAGCTAATTAGCGAAAAGTTGTTGATTTCACTTTTGACCGTGAAAAGTTCTTTATGTTTTTCCCCTTGTGTCATGCCATACATTACACAATCTTACTGCTGCATTGACTGAGTTCGTTTACTGGGCAACAAATAAGCAAAACAAACGTCTTCACTCGATGAATATCTGAAGTGAATGGTTAACCACTGGTGAGAGGTTACATAGCACCACCAGTATGTACAGGGCTGCATTGTATTGACACTCCCCTATCCCATACCAATGGCTGCTAGGCAACAGGACTTTGCATATAATTATAACTAATTTAATAAAACTAGCCAGCAGAAAAACATAAAAATCATATTCGCAAGCAAATATTCCATTTATGTAGATCAACTAGATCTATAGATCGACGATCCACGTGTTCTTCTGACTAAGGTTAGGTTTTTTAATATGTTGGGTTATAGGGTTTGGATTAGTTCACAGGACCATTAAATAAACAACACTGTAATTCCTCTTCTAGTCTAACCCTGACTTAGTATCCCCAATTGCTCGCTAATTTAGGGTTAGTCACTAGACCACGTGGATCGTGGCTCCTTACCGGCCCCGTAAAATACCTGAGCTGCCGCCCGTACAGAGATTAACACGAAAACACTTACCCGAACCTACAGGAACAAAAATGTCAGTCAGCTGTCAGGATCGTTCTGGACGCCTCTTTGTTGGTGCTGCGCTCTGCTTTTGGCCATTTTCTTGCCTTTTCGTGTTTGGATAATTTTATTTCTTGAGTAACACCACACGGCTGGGAGCCTCTGCGCCAGCCAATGCCTAAGGAAGCTAGGGTGATGCGCCTACAATGCTTTGAAAAGCGCAGTTCACTTCCGTGCGTTCGCCGCTAAAACTTAGCTTCCTAGTTTTCACGGCTCTTCATTCGCACTGCTAGTTTTCACGTTATATGCACACATTACATGACTACACCAACCCGTGCAGCTGGGAAAAAGCTTGCCTCTAACGGTATCCAGGACGAGGACATTAAACAACCCATTTGGACATGTTGGATGTTAATTGTTTTGTTTCTTATTTATTTTGCGCTGTACCAAATTTGGTTATGAAATCTCGATGAATGGTTTACCATTCATATCAGAAGTACAGCCAGCCTCAACTGACTGTATAGAAGCCTGGTGTATACAATACCATTAGGGAAAGTTCGAATGAGATATAAGCCGGATAAATAATTTGATAATGCTCCCCTGTGCTGTTGTTCCCACTAGGGTTTGTAACCCCCCGCTTATTTATTTCATCTCTCTCCCTTCTTTTCCTTCCCTCCCTCCCACCCTCTCCAACGAGAGCGCGTGACATGACCACGCAAACACAAGAGCGCGTGACATGCATAAAGCTGGTTGTATATATTCGAAACAGTGGATTTTTTTTGCAGCTAGGTATGTTTTTAATGCATTTCCTGTATTAAGTGGTCAAAAGCCATTCGATTAATGCAAGAATCGTTATTATTCCATCATGTCTGGAGCTGACCCGCCGAACAGTTAATTAGTAATTGTGACCTTGGATTACAACAATTGAAGAGGGCAACTTAGAAGGAAGAAAACTTAGTAAGAATCGATTTTCTAGCAATGGGTTTAAAAGGTAAGTTCATTCAACTCTTTTAAGTTATGTTTATTGTTAAAAACTGCTGGTTCAATAGGTTTCTGCTCGATATTTTGCACTATTGTCGAAGAGTAAGACTTGACTGTTTACAAATTCATGTTGTCATTTCGTCGAAATTCACACCGCTCGTGTGAAGCACTGAGAAGATAACCCAAACTAATTCTCATATATGTTTTAGATCAATGCTAACTTGTATCAAAAACGAAGTTTCAATGGATTCTGAATTATACCACATAAAATTTATTTTTCAAAAAAGTGCCCTGAAATAAGGTTTTCAAATTAGCAAACTACAGCGTATTTAAGTGGGCTCTCAGGATCTTGAGAATAAAGCTATAATCTAATTATTGCACTCAAACAGTTGATCAATCCACACTAAACAAATATCCGAATTCGAAAAATGCGAAGCTCCTTTAGCGTTTGTACAGGGCAAGGTTAGAGAGACCGGTAAAATCACTCTTATTTCAGGCTGTCTCGGACTCACGCCGGCCGTAACCGTTTTTTTAATTTTTCTCAAAGTTAAATAAATTTTTGAACAAAAGAATCCCAGTACGTTTACTAACTGACCAAAGTCTATCTTTGAACGAAATATGAAGGAATTTTTTTTTTCATCTTTTGCCGCGATATTCTGATTTCGCTCGATATTAGTGGACAGTCGCTCTTAAGTTCTGTTAAAGTGATACCGAGTACAAAACACTTAAATGTATGGTCTCAAAATGATGTTTGCCCTGTCCTGAAAACTGAAATCGCAATAAAAATGATTTAATTTGCAATGCAAGCCTATATATTTTTTTGGAAAGTGTGCTGCACAATAGTTTGATGACATCAGTTAGTGGTCGAGATCACATATAATCCTCTCCGTGCAGTCACTTTCTTGTATAATTCTCTGATCTTGTTTTTTACACTTTTATTCTTCAAATTGCTTTGATATATAGTAGTTTTTTTTCCAGATTTTCCTGTAGAATCAGTAACCCAGTTTTGCTTGGAGAAATGACATCATCAAAACATTGCACTTTCAAAAAATCTGACATGCTTGCATTGCAAAATAAATAGTTTTTATTGCGATTTCAGTTTTCAGTACTGTCCAAATATCATTTTGAGACCATGAGTGTTTTGTACATGTATGTACTTGGGTATCCCTTTAAAGTAATTAGGCAGTCCAATGCAAGGAATGTAGAAAGGTGTTATTATTGTGGTATTGTTTCAGTCGTCCATCTCATTGGCTTAAACATCGAATACATGTATATCAAAACTTGAAGAATAGTATAATTTTCTCAGTTTTTTTAACATATTTGAATTGCATCTAGTGAAAACTCTCATAACTTTAAATATGATGACAATTCAACATGGGGAACATTTTAAAATTGAAAACTTTCTTGGTTATTGTTTTGGACTCTTCTGATTGGACAAAATGTTTTCACACAAAAGGAAAGTAGTTTTAAAACAATTTCAGAGGATTTGATTTTCAGAAATTTATCATTTAACCCTTTCAGGCCCGAGTTTTTGGAACCAATTTTTAGCTATTTCTAGGCCGAAAAGAACCCTCCCTCTGTTGTTGTTGTTGAGGAATACAGAGAATTTCAGGCTTTTTAAAGCCTTTTTCACCATTTATAGAGTGCTGGAGGACATCATTAAGTCTGATGAGAGCTTCAATCAGCACTTTCTCAAAGAAGTGAGTCTGTGCCAGTTTATCGTGACAGAGAAAGAGCCTCATTTCCCACTCGTGAATGGGCCAGGACGTCTTTTGTCACTTTAGCGTGGGCTTTATAAATGGGGGTCTGGAGCCACCTATCATAGCTTTTTTGGAATATTGGACAACATTTACTTGCCATTGATTCCAATATGAAGGTATTAGGTCGAAATGGCTTTAGACTTCTTCTATATTTTGAAGAATGAAGATGGGAGAAGGGCCATGTCGCTGTTTGGTAGGATTTCCCGGCATGCTTTGCGGTCGTTATGGATGAATTCAGCTTGTTGTGAAGTGCTTGTGGACAGAATGGCTTGGTTCTGGGCAAGTTTAGGTGTTGGGAGACAGAAAGTGAGGTTAGTGCAACCATGAAACTCTAAATGTTATGTGAAATATGCATTTTGGAGTGAAAATGTAGAATCTGAGGAGAAATAATTATTTTTGGAAGTGCTATTTTAGTCTTTTTTTCTGAAATGAAATAATGTCACCTGTAGTTAACTTATGCAAAGAAAGGAGGATTTAGATGAAATTATTCTTTGTTGACATGCCCAATGCAGTTCACTAGGATCACTTGTCTATACACATGTACATTATGGTTTGTGGGAATCTCAGGGCCTAGCTCTTTAAACTTTGTCAGACTGAAACTCCCAAATCAAGTAACCAGTAAAATACTGAAAATTCCGTATGTGGGCGTGAAAGGGTTAAGGGTTGATGAGTTGTCAGTATGAGAAACAGGAAATTCTAATGTGGGGGAAACAAATTGCATCTGAACAATAGAATTGTGCCTAGTTTTTACACGGATTGTTTCTTAAACACTTTTAAAAACAAGACAGGGCACTCAGAATCCACTTGCGCCAGCCCAGCTCCCAAAATCATGTAGTACTGCCATTGGTGAGTGACATTCAGTATTTTTCCTTGTAGACACTTTCACGTTTTTCTATGTGAAGTCTCCATCCAGTTTAGTATTACCCATTGAACTGACCTACAAGAACATTGCATGGGAGTCAGACAGAACGGTGAAGTTCAAAAATCCTTCAGGAAGTTTGGAACAGGCCTTCAGCAAGTTTTCAAAACCTCGTGACTGGCAGAAACCAGTTTATAAGTTAGATATACCAGACCCCGACAACAATGGCTTTCTCAACCAGGACTTTATTGTTTGGATGAGAACGGCAGCTTTTTCGACATTCCGTAAGCTGTATCGTAAAGTTGTGGCCAAAGGTGATTTTGAGCAAGGCTTACCAAAGGGAGATTATACAGTCCATATCAACTACTGTATCCTTTAAGTACAATATTGTATATTAAATGTAGTTTTGTTGATATTAAATGAGTAATACAGTCACTGTGGGAGATTTACTGTATATATACACATGTATGATATAAAATGTATGTAGCAGGGATGTACAATGTAGATAAAAGCTGGTAGCCAGGGAAAATACCTGGCTGTTACAACATTAACTTTCTGGCTCAGAAATCAGAAACAGCTTTCTTAAAACGTGACTTCTGTGAATACTTGCTTTTGCTTCCAAGATGCCTGCCTATTTGAAAAACTAGCTACATCCCTGCTGTAGGGTTCTAACTTCAGCCAGGCAAACAGTCAGGGTCTCAAAATATCTGAGTGAGTAGAAGGTTGTTGCCTTTGTAGTTTGTGAAATAATCTCAACCTCGACCGAAACTGGTTAGATCTTCATGACTGCATGTAATGACACTAAATTGTAGGTCTCTTAATTGCCACAGTTAAGTTTATCAGATGAGCTAGCTCAATCAACATAAATAACTGAGGAAAAGTTGCTTGAACCTTGAATTGGTTTTGGAGAGACATTGCTAAAATCATGATGCGGCTTATCTGTAAGAATTTTCCAAAACATTTTTCAGACTTCAAATTTGAGTTAGTGAGGTTGTCAAAGTTAGGGGGCAGCTTATAAGTGAGTGTGGCTTATAAGTAATCAACTATGGTAAGAGTTTGGCACTATAATTTGCATCACGGACATGCTGCACAAAAAGAGGTCCTGTAATGGTGAGACAGTCTGTATGCATCAAGACAGGAGTTCGGGGAGGTCAGTGATCAGTTGTGAGACTTTGCTTGTACTAATGCTAGCATACAGTGTAGTTAGTGTTTGTATCGTTTGATGTACATGATTCTAGTTACCATAGTTTACCATCTATAAGTGACAGCATTTTTCCACAAAACATTGAGAAAATGCGACATGTACATGTACAGTGGAACCCCAATATAATGGGATTTCGTTATACCAGGGTTCTGTTCCATATGTTTTACTTTAACTTTGGCCAGGCTGAAGAAGATTGTTCATTATACCGGGGACTTCATTAAATAGGGGTTCGTTATATCTGGGTTCCACTGTACTTTTTATAAATTATGCATTTCACCAGGTCCACTAAACAATGATGATATCCTTGACAATGTTAGCCTACCCTGTTGTTAGTTTCGATGGCGAGAAGCGCATCATTATCAGCACCACATCGTGGATAGGAGGCAAGAACCCCTTCCTTGGTATTGCATACATCACAGTAGGCATCCTGTGTATTGTTCTCGGAGTCTGCTTCTTGATAATACATCTCAAGTTTGGCAAAAGGTGAGTTAATTATCACTATGAACCCTTCTAGCTAGGCATTAACAAAAGGGTGAGTTACATCCTTTCATTTTTCCAAAGCATCTTTTGAAAAAGGGGAAAACATTATAAACTACATACAGTACCGACCAGAACTTGCCTTCAGTTAAATGTTCGCTCGGGTCTGCTTTAGCGATCGCAAAGTGAACGCAGGGTTTGCTTCAAGCGAACCCTATTGGGTTCGCTGCGTTTGCTTGCGTTCGCTCTTGCCCGGCCTGCAAAAAAGCAAACCCGAGTGAATTAACTCTGAAAAAGCGAACCCAAACGAACCCTGCAAACTCTGAGCAAAGCGAATGTATATTTAAGTGAACACGAAACCTAGCAAAAGGAATTAATCTTAGGTATATTTTGGAAGGATTATTTAGATGAGAAAGCAAAGTTATTACCCACAGAAACGGCCGATAATTATAATATTGTTCGCTTCATTCAGGCCGCACTGTTCGAGAATTAGGCCAAAGTGGCCGTTCGATAATTAAGCCAAAGTGGGCTTTATTTCAATCATAAAAGTGTATATTTTTTGAAAACCAACTTCTGCAAAAGTAAAAACAAATTACCACCAGAGAATTCGAAGGGAATTCTATTTCTTAAATCGAACGGCGCTGCGATGATCGGAAGAAAATTTTATTAGTCTGAGAAGTAAACACAGCCATTTCAGTTCCTGCGAATGTTTATAATGCTGTTCAATAACAGTTTTCCGACACTATTTTCACCGATGAGAGCACATTCGAAGCTCACTGCTACACAATGAAGAAATTTAGAGACGTAAAATGAAGAAGCGAATAAATAACGGTTCAAGCCGAAAACATCCTTTGAAGAAAGCCAACCTGGGAATGGAAGTCGTAATCACGGCATGAAAGCGAGGCAGAACTTGACACATTCAAAGTCTTCGCAAGGTCTGTAAATTATTTGAGTTTATACTGTATAAAACAATAATAAAACCACTCTAAATCGTCTAAGAGGTGCTTCAAGATGTCAAAAGATAAGATGGGAAGGAAAAGATGTCGAAAGAGAGGCGAAAGTTCGCAAAGTTAAGTCTTTGTTTTGACATTTATTTTAATGTGTTTACAGCACGTGCTTGGATGCAAAACTGCGTTTGCGAGCAGAACTCCCAGGCAAAACTCCAGACATTTTGATTAAGTAATGCATTTTTCTAAACATTTTGAGCTAGATCAAAATGTTAAAAAGAACCTCGAAAATATCTTAGACCACTAGTCCTTGTTTAATTCAACTTTAAACTCTTGTGATTCGTGTCAGTTCACTCACAGTTCACTCGAGGACCCTTTTCAAGCGAACCCCTGAGGGTCTGTTTGAGGGTTCGCTCAAGGGTTCGCTTAGAGCGAACGCAAGCAAACATTAAGCAAACCCTTGAGTGCACCCTGGGTTTGCTCGAAAGCGAACCCGGATGCACTGGAGGTAAGTTCTGGTCAGTACTGTACAGGTATTAATGACTAAAACATTGCAATTTGCCAAACAAGACTTGAAACTTTCAGGGTCTCACTTCAATGAAACCAGGAGTAATAAACAGATGTACACATTATAAGACATGTATTGTATCTACCAAGTAATATATTACATAATTTTATTTACTTTGGTTGAACATGTACAGTGTATTGATCTGCTGCATTAAAATGATATTTGACAAAAAGCTTGAGAATATGTTCTTATAATTCACATACTGACATACTGCCAGGCATTAATTAATACTGTGATATTGAAACTGTCAACATTGTTACCCGTTAGATAGCACAATACATGTACATGTATGAGAGATGGTGGCTGTAGACTTTTTCAAACTGCAATCCTTTGTGAACTTAAAATACCTTGAAGATGCCTTGTAATAAATATCTTTAGTGGCAGGGGAGTGAGGAGGCATAGTTCAGCACTTCTACTTCTTCTGCGCTGGGACAATACTCTTCAGACAAGAGGCTGTATGTAGCCTGTACTCTAGCCATATACATGGCATTACAACAGAAAATATATTAATGGTATATAAATATCCATGAAAGAAAAGTGTTTTATGAAAGGATGGCTGTGTCACTGGTGCGAATTGAGTATCCTAATAGTCAGCTGTGAAAAGAATGGCAGGAGTATATACACTGTAATTAAGATTCATTCTAAGATTGATTTGGGAACAAATTTGTTTTCTTAATTTTGAGGTTAGTTTAGAGTGTTTGTATGGAAAAGTATAGAAAACTAATTTTTCATAAGCTGATTTGTGGGGTATTCTGCAATCACTCAAAAGGTTCTATTAATTATAAAAATAGGTCCTTGAGGGAAAGAATATCAATTGAGCAATAATTTGTGATCCGATTGATCCATTTTTCGATCGACCGATCCTAATTTTCCAAGGCGTGTTCAAGAAGTCACTCAAACATTTTGAGAGATCACGAGGTGAAAGCATAATTTTGATCTCAGAGTTCACCATTCACTGATTTTCGCTACTGTGTTGCAAGCAGCACTGGGATGCAGCAGTCCTTCCATTTCTTTGGATTGTTCAGAGACTATTAAAGCTACAGAATTTTGATTAATTTATAAAATTACAACTGACCACACACAAAACAACAACCAAACAAATTATTATACTGCGCTAGTCAGTGAATCAATTTGACTAAGAAGTATTTACATTAACATATATTATTTTTATTTGTGAGCTGCTCATGGACTCTTGCACGATAAAATAAGTCTCTAGTCAAGATTTTGAGACAGGAACCACTTACATGTATGAGTCTGTATTCTATTTCTGTGGTACCGGTAGTCGAGTATTGAACACTGATGATCAAAATATATCGCACAAGACATTATCCTCTGTCTCTGTAACCAGAATGATTCAATCTGCCGAAACAAACACTACTGATGATAGTAAAATGTTAAAATGTCAGATATGTTTGTGACATGTTCTCCCTTCAAAACCCGACATTTGAATGAACGATTTTCGAAGCAAACCAATAAGTAAGTAACCTGATCTTCCAAACTACTCAACTGCCAGAATTCACCAAAAGAAAAATAGCTGTTGACAAATGAAATCAGCAAAAAAACACTAGACTGATATATCACAATACAGGGTGAACATCTGGTATAAAAGCAAACAAACGTCACACAAAGTGATTGAAATCTGGCCCGAAATGCTTATTCTATTGGCCTTGCTGGAAATCCTGACTAGAAACCAAATCCTGACTTTTTAAATGTAATATTGACCTGCGCGGGTCCCAAGCAGTGTCGAATCTGATTGGTTGATGCTGTCACATGTTGAGCCAACTCGCAACACGAAAAAGAAAACTTGATTTGGATGCCCAAAGGCCTGGCCCAACTAATATAAAGCAGTAAGCAGATAAACAATTTAGGCAGAGCTCCAATTATTTCTGATAACAGTAGAGTGGCTGATTTCTTGAATAGTATTTTCAGTGGTTTTATTATTGACTAGCTGAGAGATATTTAGGACAGAGGGATTGATGCAAGTTTTTCAGTCGATCTCTTTGAAAGGCTATGATTTTTTTATATTATTATTATTAATGATAATTTGGTAAGAAAGAAAAATACCAGAATGAGGAAAGGAGAGCTAAAACATTTTGTCTAGTAAAACAAGAAAGACAGAAAAGTGTCCTCATTGAGACTCGAACCCATGACCTTATGAACCCTGAGCGTGCGCTCTGCTGTCTGGGCTATCGAGGCGTAATCAGATTTTATGAGGAAAGTAACAGTTGCTACAAGTATTAGGGGTGGAGTGCAAGCAGTGAAGGATGCAGTTGGATGCACATGCATTGTTTTCAATTGCTAGCCTATAATTGTATGGGGCTCCACTCGCATAGGCGTTTGGCCCACACAGGAGCTCCGCTAAAAGAATTCAGTTTGTGATAATGGTATACATGATAATGTAATTAATATTCAGGTTGCCCAACTTGTTATTAGCTACGTGTACATGTATGTACAAAATACATAAAATACAGTAGATTCAGTAAGATACAGTAATAAAATACATAAAATATTATAGTACATGTAGATTGAAAGCATGCAGCAATAATTCAATAATGCAATAATACATGTAGGTACATGTACCTTATTGATTGAGTGGGAGGGCTGGTATTTGGCTTGAGGTCATGAGATATGGATCAGGCACCAACTATTTTACAGTTCAGCCCAACCCAACAGAACAAGGGTGCACAGGCCATATGGGTCATGATAAGTACATGGCTGTTCTATTTTTTTTTTATTCAATTGGTAGATCTTCTGCTAATTGAACCACTTCCGTATTGAGAACCTAATAATGCCTATACCAGTCTAAAACTAAAGCTTAAAGGGGAACTCAACCCTAAAATCAACCCAATGTCTTTACAAAGATGTATTCGAAAGAAATAAGTTCTGTTATTTTATTTTTAGTCTCCAAGTTCGATTTTCCGCTGAAAAATCTATATTGTGTGGTGGCTCAATCCAGTGCAAATTTCCCCATAACATACGTCACACATACCAAGGAAGAACGTTCACACCTCTAGCACAAAGAAAACACAATGGTCTGCAATTAGAAGCCGTTAGTCCTGCTGTTCAATGTCCGGAACAGCATGGCAATACTAATTTATTCCCCATATCTGACGTCACAAATTACAAGACTTGAGCCGTCTGTACATAGCGGACATTGTGGGGAAGGTTTTTGGATTTTCTCTTGCTAGACGTGCAACACAGAAAAATGAAATAACAGAACCTATTTATTTCGAATACATGTTTGTATAGACATTGGGTTGATTTTAGGGTTGAGTTCCCCTTTAAACTAATTAACAACAACATTTTGTATTCAGAAATTAATAGAAACCAAAAGTATACACTGGCACAGGTGGCCATGGCTAATCGAGGTGGATAGTGGTAATATTTAAGTACAGCAGGGCATGACAAAAGTTGTATCCGATCGCCTAGGGCTAGTGAATTTTCATATTGGACTAGTACATGTAGATATTCAGTTTGACAACTTTCCTAATGGACAAAGAGCCAATGTAGGCTTCTTAGTGAAATGATGGGCATGTAGATGTAGATCAGTTTGACAACTTACCCAATAGACAAAGAGCCAATGTACTGGCTTCTTAGTGTAATGATGGGCTAGTACATGTAGGTATTCAGTTTGACAACTTGTCCAATGGACAAAGAGCCAATGTAGGCTTCTTAGTGAAATGATGAGCATGTAGATGTAGATCAGTTTGACAACTTACCCAATAGACAAAGAGCCAATAATAATAATAATAATAACTTTATTACAGTGTCAATGTATTTAGCTGTTCAGCTAATGGGGGACACTTTAACAAAAGATAGAGTAAAATAAGATAAAAAGTAACCTAGAGTTATGTACAATTTTAAAATCTACTATAACTATACTTAAATATATTATAAAATCTAAAAATTTATATGCAGAGCTAATTATATCATGAGCTGCATAATATGCAGCAGTAAGAATTGTTATCTATTAAGCTTGAAATATCTAACTTTCGTATATTATGTTTAAACGAATTTAGACTGGACACAGTCCTAAGACTAGGCCTAAGCTTTGTCCATATAAATGGTCCCAAGTATCTAATTGAATGCTTTCCATAACTAAGGCTTCTTAGTGAAATGATGGGCTAGTACATGTAGATCAGTTTGACAACTTGCCCAATGGACAAAGAGCCAATGTAGGCTTCTTAGTGAAATGATGGGCTAGTACATGTACATGTAGATCAGTTTGACAACTTGTCCAATAGACAAAGAGCCAATGTAGGCTTCTTAGTGAAATGATGGGCTAGTACATGTACATGTAGATCAGTTTGACAACTTGTCCAATAGACAAATAGCCAATGTAGGCTTCTTAGTGAAATGAGATATTCAGACAAGCTTCATATTAATTGTTCTTCTAAACCATGCTGTTACAGTGTTATTATTTTTAAAGAAAGCCAACAGTAATAATAAAATAAAGTAATTACAGTTCTTAGTGTACATCTCGACCAGCCTCGGTGTGCTTACAATCGTAGAAACTACAATATAAAATGATAATACAATGTGTGTAAAGTTCTACAATACTATCTACAATTCAAAAGAAACTTAACGTATATGTATGTGCATATGTATCAAACTAATGTATACGTATAAAAACTAATAATTAAATAAATGCATCTTAACCAGTCTAATGCTTCACAGGTTAATTGTCTGCATTCTAGTTTAGAAATCTTTTTAAGTACCAATTTAATTTTTATTCCTGGTTCAAGCCATTTTATTTTGATCCTAACTATTTAAGGGTGCATTCGATTGAGTGTATTCCACATTAAGAATAGATGGCACTTTAAGGAAAGATTTAAACTGGGAGACAGATTGGGCATTTCTAATATTACATGGCAGCACGTTCCATAGCTTTAAAATTATAAATAGGCACAGCAATAGAAAATGCACGATCCTAGAGTCAATAAAAGTTGATAGTATAAATTGAATAGAATAAATGTATAATAATTTATATAGCATAACTTAAGACAAAAGAAGACATGTAATTTTATTTTACACACAATTAAGAAGCCTAAGCCATTATACTGTCGTAAAACTTGACGGGTATTTGAAAACAAGAGAAATGTCAAAAGCACAAGCTGAAGGCACAATGCCTACTTTTATCATTTCTCGAATGACTGAAGTGTTTATGGCAGACTGTCAGTATAATAGATGACTTACATGTATGTGTAATGACTTTCTTGCTTTATGATATACATGTAGATATAAGTATACAATACAAACAATCAATTCTAAACAATAAAACATTCGTACACATGTTATATTATAGTTACTGTGACAAAACAGGTTTTTTAGCCAGGCAATCAGAGGGCACATAAGTTTATATTGTGGCTGTTGTAAAAGAGTTTGTGGTAATTGAAAGTGTGTGATATTTTCTCTACTTAAGACTGTATAAAGCATCTACATGTACATATAGTTTGACAACTGACATGGTATCGTATTTGGTTCAACTGCATCAAGGTTTTTGTTTTGTTTCTGATGCTAAATGTGAGCGCCACATATTGTCATTACTGGCTACTAACTAAAGGCACTTCAAGGTAAGTTTTAACACTCTGATGACTAATTAAAGTGCATTTGTTCACTTTTGTCAAAAAAATTAATGAATGAGGCCAAATGCTGAATGGCCTCGCGCACGAAGTTGGTGTACACGACGAAAATGAGAAAATTTAGACTAAAATTTGTTTTAGAATGTTGTAACTTTGTCGTTATTTAATTGAATGTTATTAAATTCCCACCACTCTGACCTTAGTTTGATGTAGTTTCTCGAATGTGAATCTTTATCTTCTAAAGAGGGAAGAACGTAGCACTGAGAATAAAAATATCAACCGTTCTCAACAAAAAAGAAATGTGAAAGCCGCGTAACAAAACCTCTCAATTTCAGAGTGAATTTTTATTGCTCCAATCGTGCCTTCCGTCACGCACAGTCTCCATTTTGCAAATCATGCAGGGAGAGAGGGTTCTTTTCGGTCTAGAAATAGCTAAAAATTGGTTCCAAAAACTCGGGGCTGAAAGGGTTAAAACGATAAAAAATAATTGTGATGTGGAGTAAAAATCGGGTGGAAAATGACGAACTTTTTCCGACAGAATGCTTGTTTTTCTGTGCACCTAGACTGAAGTTTTATTTTCTGAAGTCCTATGGTTATACAGTAGGGTGTTTAGATTTTGAGAAAAATAATAAAACGTAGCATTAGAATTTTATGTTACGCTCGTGTACACCAACTCCGTGCACAAGGCCGAATCCAGTACCCTGTATCTGTTGATAAACACAAACATAAAGTCTCTAATCTAAATTTCATAATCCAACTAGCATACTCACAGTGGTGACATGCATCAATAAAACACTGTCATTAGCCAATCACCTGCTAGGATAACATGTTGCACTGTGCACAATGTTCAGTATTAAAATGTTATACATAATTATTAGCCAGGTAAGTTTTACAAAGGAAGTATTTTTTTGGACAACACATGTTAAATGCGATAATGCTGTGGCTGGGAGGATAGTCATTTGGCAATCTTGAACATTCTGTAATATTGAAGCCTTAATTAAGTTACATTTATTATGTAGCTTAACAGCTATTGCATCCAAAAGACTGAATACTGGACGTTAGCGATCCCAAACAGACCGATATTCTTGTAACAAAAGACAAAGATAACTAATCAGATTATGCACCTATCAATGTTAAGCCCGAGGGGCGGCATGGGGTGGGGATTTGATAGGCAGGGCTACCCTGAGGGTGGGGATTTTGACATACGCTGCCTGCCTAAGGTGGGGTTATTTATAAATAGGAAACATAAGACAGGGCAGATATTTGATATTTTTGACCAAACGTGTTGTCCCCCCTCCCCCTTCTTGGTCTTAACATTGATAGGTGCATTACAAGAGTGTGGTGAGCTATAGTGCTCATTATTATTCAGCACATCGTAACATAGCCCAAATTTGGTTATTTCACATTTTAACATTTCATTTTAATGTTTTTAACATTTCAAATAACTTAGTACTTTTAACTAAGGGTGCGTTCGATTGGCCGTATTCCGGAATAAGAATAGATGGAATAATCTCTGGAAATCACTGCTTCAGGCACATTTTGCACTGTAAGCTACTAACGTTTGCTGAATTGCGATATTCAGGATACATTTTATATTCCATAGACTAAAAATTCCCGATATAAGTGATTTCCAGAGATTATTCCATCTATTCTTATTCCGGAATACGGTCAATCGAACGCGCCCTAAGAGTCTTATGAACTGAAATATGCTTTGAATCCAAGTAAAAGAGCATTTGAGGGCTTTTTCCAACTGTTTTCTAACCATCATTTTTTGGGTATCAACTCAGTTTGAAAATGTTTACCTAGCTCAAAGTCGGAGAAAGGCGCTATAATTGTGTACGAACATGGTACGTGCACCACTAGATTCCTGCCAAAATCGTTTTATGGAATTAAGATGTGCCCTTTGTGAGTGTTTTGGTAAAACTGTGTTTTATTATTGATGTATTGGATAATAAAACAATTATGCTTGATCTTGTGAAATATCGCCTGATTTCAGCCAACTGGGGCCTATCGGCCCTCGTTGGCTAAATATCTGGTGATATTCTGTGCGATCTTGCAGGATAATTGTTAAATAGATAGTGAGTAACTTAGCCAATTAGCATGCAAGATTTGCAATAGAACACTAGTTGGTAAATGTACTATATTAATTTTGTTTAGAGAAGCTTGGATTATCAGTTCGATTGATAGTTCTCCTTGAAAATGTTCTACCCACATTTGAAGGAGTCCATGCAAGAACAATGTAAGTGACTACTGATCACATTCTAAATTCTCTTTAATATTCTTTGTTTTCTATAAATGGAGAATGTGTAACTTGATCACAAGTTACTTACAAGTTGTTCTTGCATGGACCATTCGTTTGCACTAGAGCAGAGTTTGTATGAGTGGGACAAAAATACATGGCATGTTCGTAACCTTAAATGTACCGTAACCGTACTGTAACTTACTATTACCATAACTCGGTAATTTGATTGGATCAGAAAACAATGAAAAAGTCATTTCAGTGGCACAGCATGCCGTATGGTAACCGTGCCATAAGTCATTGCCGTAACTTGCGTACTCATACAAAGTCTGCTCTATCCTTTCAGTGGCTTAAACATGACTTACACATTTGGAAGAGGTCCGAGGACCAGTGAAGAACTGGGTCAACTTTCCAGCGATAATGCCAGTGGCTACAGAACTGTTATCCAGGTAAGGTAACTTCCACAACATTAGTAACCTAGAACTCGTTTGTCCTTCACAGGGGTTACATGACTGGAGATGGAGTGCCTCTGCAAGAGATACACAACTAAACTAAGTGCCTGAGAATGAGCATTGTACACTAACATGTAATATAATAATAACCTGAAGTGTGAGAATGAGTTACATTCAATCTTATTACATACATCTCTGTAATCTCTTCTTGAAGTGTTTACTAGCAGTTGATCATGTAATGAGTCATTGCAAATCCAGAAAATTCCATTAAAGGGAACCTCTGCTGAAAAACAATGTCTCAAATGTCCCTAAATCCATTGCTGTGTTTGGCTTCTGTAAATCGGTCCATAACTGACATCTAGTGTACAATTTACAGAAGACAAACACAGCAATAGATTTAGATATCCATGAGAAACACAGCATTAGATTTAGATATCCATGACAAACACAGCATTAGATTTAGATATCCATGAACAACACAGCATTAGATTTAGATATCCATGACAAACACAGCAATAGATTTAGGTATCCATTAGGAATACTTGGGAGCAAACATTGTTTTTCAGCTGAGATTCCCTTTAATTTTTTGATTGTTCAAATTTGTAATCTTTATTAATGATAACAAATAATAGTTACCAGGGTCCAGTTGTTTGAAGCAAGGTTAAGCGCTAACCCAGGGTTAAATCCCTAACCCTGGTTTAAACTGTACAGATTACAATTACAGATTTAGCGCTAACCTAGGGTTAAAGGTAACCTTGCTTCCAACAACCCAGCCCAGTATTATAACTAATAAAATATATGTCCCCAAAGCCAACAAGCAGTGCACCTTTGCTTTCACCTGACCTTCACATGTATTTCATTTGTTCTGGCTTAAATAAATAATGTACACATGGCACGTGTTTTCCATGTGCAGTGACATTAATGTGATTGATTCATGTCTTCTGGATTTGTCAATGACTTTTACGTTATTCAACAGCATGAATTAAAGCAACGTGAAAGAAAATAATATTAAAGAAACATAAACCTTTAATTGCCATTTAATAATAGTCAATCAAGTTTAAACAGAATAGGTTGTGTTTTCATTTCCTCATATAAACACCATAAGCTGTTTGTTTTCAGCTTTGAAATTGCTAATCAATATTAAGTATATTTAATAACAAGTCAACGAAACATTGATAAAATAAACGTTTCATTGCTTGGATAAATTAGCTTAAAGTTTATATATGAGCCCAAATGTTGGAGCTAAACAACTTGAAATAACTATTTTGTATATTTGTAAGTGCTATTTGTATTTCTTTGCTGAGGATCGTTCCAAGTCAGTTTATTTGGCAAATTTAATCAGTCTCTTACATGTTGCTTACAGGTGCGTACATGTCTTTTTAGCCAGTAAGCCCGGGCTGAAATGATTTTCTGCAATTTCAGTACGTTTTTCATATTACGCCTGAACCAAGTTTACTTTGTCTCACTTTTGGGCTTAAAGGGGCTATGTTTTGGTACTGCGCATGTATCGAGTAATCTCTCGCTTGGTGGCTGTTAATTGGATGCAAACAGTTAAACTTCCCTCCCATAATACCTGATTGAAAGGATTTTCAATATTTTTCCTGGAAACTGTTTATATACACTATTTGTTAGTCATTTTTGCAAATTTGCTTTGATTTTAAGCATCCCACATGGCTGAGAGATTCGTTAGTTCATATCAAAATCGGTGGAAATAGCTGTTTCCGGCCCGGAACGCGAATGTAAAGTCTGTTACCGTGACACAGCCCCTTTAAAGCTCAAAAATACGTAGGAACGCCCCTGGCTTATAACAGTTATATGGATAAACTACTGTATGCGTATGTACACATGGAGCATTTGAATATCATGCATAGATGGCATGCCATAGAAGTAATTTCTACATGCATTAGTAAGCAAAGTTGTTCAAAACCTGATCAGTAAGCTAGTACAGGATCAAAAATAACCATTATTACCATTTTTGTTGAAGTGCAACAGTGAATGGTTCAAAGCACATTTGGAAATTGCATCCAGGCAACTGTGAATCAAATACGTACCACCGGCTTGATTTTAATTAGTCTAGGCAGTTTATGCGTTTGTATGAAGCTTTGTTTGAATTTCTAAGTGTTTGAATTTCTAACGGGACCTGAAACAACCATAGGGCTGATCAAAGTCGGGACCCGGCTAAATCACAGATCGAACTGGAATTTAGCGAATTTTGAGGAAGGAGCAAAACTGGAGGACTCGGAGAAAAACCTTCGGAGCAAGAGCGAGATACCAACAAACTCAACTCACATGTGGCACCACGTCAGGGGATCGAACCTGGGCCACAGAGGTGAGAGGCGAAGCGCTTAACCACTGCACCACCCTTGTACGAAACTACAGAAGAGGGCTGTTATTAGAAGCTGGATTTGATGACAAGCTACTTAATGTAAAACTTAAGCTATAGTTGTATCTTTTGGCACAAAAAGACCAGCTGTTTTCACAATTGTCTAGCATCTTAATGACAGCCCTGCTAGACTCGTGTTTGATGGTCCGCTGAAATGCAATTTTCCAAAAACGACTTGAAAATTTCAGTTACACTTCAACGAAAACTAAAAATTTGATTTGCTAGCCATGTAGAAGACTGTTTTGGGGTTAAAATTCTAACAATGTACCTTACAATTCAGTGCATGAGGACTGCTAATCAGGCTTCAAACAACAGCCCAGAAGATTGAAAATGTTAAATGTACAGGATCCTCTTGACAGTACATAAAAGCTTTACGGTGTGTTCGATTGACCGTCTTTTGGAATAACAATGATCACTACAAATTGCTTAGAGCAGGTTTCAATTGACCGTAGTGAAACCAAATTGCCTACCAAATTATATGTTATAATAAATAACGGTCAGCAGCTTCAAATCTGCCTTAGCTGCACACTTTTGCCATGACCAATAACTTAATTTATTATTATTTTGTTCATACTTGCACATGCACTTGTATTTTACCAAAAGCTTAATTAATGCACTTGCACTGTACATTCGCTATGTTTTTACCTTTGCAAATTACCATATATAAATAAAAAACATATAAAAAAGCAACAATTACAACGAACCAATCAGGAGGAAAAGTAAACGCAATCGTGGATTGATTGCGTGACGGACCAAAACCACGATTGGTTTTACTCTGGAGTTTGATTCGCTGACTGATTACAAAACATACTCACAGCCAATAGAAAAGCTAAGTAAACGAAAAACCAAAGCAATCACCGAAAACTTTCGACACTCAATTGAAACCTGCTCTATATCAGGAAAGTTTAGCCACTGGAATAGTAATTGTATCCTGAATGTCATATGTCAGGAAGAGTTGGTAGTTTACCGTGCAAAATTGCAAAATGTAGCTGAACCAATGATTTCCAGAGACTATCCCATCTATTCTTATTCTGGAATACACTCAATGGAATACACCCTTAAATTAGGATCAAAATAAAATGGCTTGAATCAGGATTAAAAATTAAATTGGTACTTAAAATGATTTCTAAACTAGAATGCAGACAATTAACTTGTGAAGCGTTAGACTCGTTTAAGATAATGTTCAATTTGTTCTTTAAGAACACTAACTATTTAAGACTGCAGTATTTAACTAGATATTTACGTGCATGTTTCAGTTTCATATTTGAATAAACGGGCTTTATACACATTCAAGGCTGGGCCTTGTGTGTTAGGGGCTATTGAGTGGTGTATGTACGAGGGGCTATTGAGTGGTGCATGTACGAGTACGAGGGACTATTGAGTGGTGCATGTACGAGTACGAGGGGCTATTGAGTGGTGCATGTACGAGTACGAGGGGCTATTGAGTGGTGCATGTACGAGTACGAGGGACTATTGAGTGGTGCATGTACGAGTACGAGGGGCTATTGAGTGGTGCATGTACGAGTACGAGGGACTATTGAGTGGTGCATGTACGAGTACGAGGGACTATTGAGTGGTGCATGTACGACGTGTATATAATGCATGCATGGGAGTGGATGACATCCAGGGACATAGCATGGCAGTGATTATATATTATTTATGCTAAGTATACCAATAACCAGTCAAGGTTGTAATAATACACCTTTAATAAGTACACTTTCGTTCTGGAAGTCCAAAGCTGTAACACAAACAGTAATGGTTTCCTTCGAAAACAACAGTTTTATCCATTTTGCACAAGGGAATCAGGGTGACTGTCAATAGCTGATATTACAGTGGCGTCTACGAATAGCAGTTTCCGCGTTATGGACCCGAATGCCGTTCGATGTAATGAAGCGCCATTGAAACATCATACTTGCATGACGCCAACACACTCTTACACAAGCACGACTAGTTTAGATAAACAGTTTGAATAGCGCTTCATTACATTGAAGTGAGGCAAAATGGTCAATACCGCTGAAACTGCTATTCGTAGACGCCACTGTAATATCAGCTATTGTAAGTGCTTCACCTTTCACTTCTGGCCCGGGTTCGATTCCCAATCGCGATGCCATATGTGAGTTGAGTTTATTGGTATCACGCCCTTGCTCCGAGTTTTTCCTTGGGTACTCCAGTTTTCCTCCCTTCTCAAAAACCAACCGAAATTCCAATTCGATCCTGGAGTTCGTCGGAAGATTTAACCATAAGCCTTTGGCTTGGGAGTCATGCTAACTCTGAAATTCTAACGGGACCTGACACAACCACAGAGCTGAACAAAGCCAGGACCCTCATATCTAATTGGAATTTAGCGTGTTGCTTTTTGCGAAGGAAGAGATTGAACCAGAGAACCCGGATTAAAACCCTCGTAGCAACTCTGAAGGTCGAAATACCAACAAACTAAAGTCACATATGGCGCCGCGTCCAGTACGTGGACGCAAAACAAACCAACAAACCATGGTTTCACAGTTATAACCACAATTCATATCGGTTTTGGGAGTGTTGTAAGTCGTATATCCTATTGACTATGCCTTGCGATACAGGTCATATAAATGGTTTTACTGGCCTGGTAATTTTTTTTTATCTATTTAAGGCGAATCGCCCGGCAGTGATACCTTTATGTAAAGTGACTGTCTAATGTTGACAACTGAACTATAATGTGAAAATATGTTGAGTATACCTAGCTGTTATTTAGTAACAAGGATGCGAACACGGTAAAACAATAAACTAGTTATTAACCATGCACATAGACTATATCGCAACTCTGCCGTCGCAGTGCACTCTGGGATGGATATCTCTGTTTTCCATTGTTGTTGTTGTGCGGCCATCTTGGATTTAACAATGGAAACTGAGATATCCATCCCAGAGTGCACTGCGACGGCGGAGTTGCGATATAGTCTATGTATCTTGTGATGGGGTAAACAGGAACCTCCCACTGAAACACAATGTTTCCTCTCAAATGCACCTTATGGATGCCTAAAGATATTACTGTTTGTCTCTTGTGCATTAGATATCACTTACAGATTGATTTTTCTGGCCATGAAATTCATTTGAATCAGTGCCAGCGCGCCGCCATCTTGGATCTTATGACTTGTAAATATTGGGGCAAACGTGTCCAAGATCCAAGATGGCGGCGCGCTGGAAATCCCGTCAAACAAGTTTTATGGACTGGAAAATCGGCCCATAACTGACATCTAATGTACAATTTACAGGGGGGGGGGGGGGGAAATTAACATTTATATAACCATAACAAACATTTGAGTGCAAACATTGTTTTTCAGTGCAGGTTCACTTTAAAGAGTCAGTAAGTGATAGATGAGCGATGGTAAATTGATCAAGTTCATAAAGCCCCAACGAGAGTATTTGTTTTCTCCACTCAGCCACGGTCGCGCTTTGGGTGATTTGTGCTTGATAAGTGAACCGTTACCTTGCCATTCGGAAGTTAATTTGTGTTATATTTATCATCAATTTGAAAACAATCTCGGACTTCTTACTCTTCATGCGATCTGGAAAACGTGCAAAGATAAATGAAAATAGGTAAAGAGTGAAGTTAAGTATAAATAAAAAACCTTAGTAGGTCCAGCAGGCAATCAGTAACAACACTGCACGCGTAGTCTCGGCACTAGCCGTTAACACGGGATCGATAAGCCAGGATGGGGTCTATCTCGTATCACGTGTCGATCATGATTCGTGAAAATATCATACGTAGACGTCACGCATTACATCTTTTCAACCCATTGTAACACTACTCCTTGGGTGTCACAAAGACCGGATTGCAGTCTACAGTCTCTATCTCGCTGTTACTATTTAATCTGATGTTAAAGTTTAATCTGATGATGTAATTCAGCTTATGGCTGCTAGACTATTTTAATAAACGAGTTCTCTATCTACTAAAGTTCGTAAAGTGAAACTCATTGCGAGCGTAAATCATATGTGACATGGATCATGTTTTCAACCATGGAGTGAAGATGTGATATTTGTATTCCAGGGTTCCAGCAGTTGAAGACGTAAACTGAAAGCCGTCACCGTTTGGAACAGAATTAGTTTATAGTCGGGTGTGACGAGCCAGCGACTCATAAGAAACAGTAAATTCGTTGTTCTTGAAAGGTAACCAAGCCTTAGCCTCGCATGGAGGATGGAGTTGACCCTGCACTGATACAAACCTTTCTATGAAAATGGATAGTTTTGATTATCATGCTAACTAGATACAAGCCTCCAACAAAGCAACCTCGTTCCCAGGGGTCTTTACGCGCCTAATCAAAGATGGCGTCGAAAGTACCCCTGGTACAGGCTGGTCATGTGACCCAAAAATATGCCCAATATGTGGGCATATTTTGAGGAGCATCCGCCATCTTGGATTCATCATCGCTGAAAAACGGTTAGCGGTTGAAGTGTGATCCCAATGAATTCCACCCGTACATTGTTCTACTTGTACTCAGTTGCGAAGTGAGTATAATAAAAGGCAAAAACGCTAAGTTCTGATGAATTTGTAGTTGTTTTCAACGAATTTTGAACGCGCAATGCGAAAGACGACATCACCAGTTTATTTTCAAAGCAAAAATGCACGCGCTATTTGAAATTCTCCAATCAGCGCGCGCTTAACGTCTAGCCAATCAGTGGCCGAATCCAACCAGCCTGTACCAGGGGTACTTTCGACGCCATCTTTGATTAGGCGCGTAAAGACCCCTGGGAACGAGGTTGCCAACAAAGCTGTCAATTCCCGCCTCGATGTCACCAAAGGCTTGGTTACCTTTCAAAATGGCGGTCAAGAACTTTCGATATATGCTTCAACACGAGGCTCCAGGGTAAATTGGATTTATTATTTTCTCTTTTCCCGAATCACTGAGCATTATACCCCGGAGCGTCGTAGTGAAACCTTTGAGCTTGACAAGTGAAGCATATATCGAAAAACCGCACCTCGTGGAAATACGAAACTGGTCTAGCCACGTTCCCAGTATTCTACTCAGTCGTCCCATCATGCAATCGCAAAGCGGTTTTTTATTTCAAAATGGCGGCTGTTTTGGCTAAATCGATGCAGTGACGTCACAATATTCAGTCGCGCGTAGCTTGGGGACGAGGCTAAAACGGCTACAGTGTACAGCAACGCATTCTCCCCGTTGAATTCACAATTATCCTTAAATGGCAAACACGCTTGGAATCATGATAATCGTTAATTCTACGACAAATCCTAACCCGAACCACAAACCAAACCCTAACCATCGGACGAGTTCACGGGTAAACGACGGGTTCTTACTCACCTAGAGCTAGGGTTCACAGGTAAACAAGAAGAGAAGGTAAAGAGAGGAAAAATATTTTTTGAGCGCTCGGACTCGAACTCCTAGCCCTTTGCGTGTACTGCAGTGTGGTGCAGACGTCTTCACTGCTACACTAAGCCGGTCTACCGCCGTTCGGAATATAACAAATGTTTATCTTTATCCTTGACTGGATTTAAGAATGTCATTAGGATTAACGATTATCATGATTCCAAGCGTGTTTCCATTTAAGGATAGTTGTGAATTCAACGGGGAGGATGTGTTGTGTACAGTGACAGCGCTGAATAACAATCTCGTACCCAGACCCCATTTACTGAATAACGACGCGCGTAGACTAGGGACGACTGCAGCGTATACAAAAGTGGCGAAAAAAAATTCAAAATTTAGCGAGTACCTTCATGTTTTCTGTGAATACTCAGACCATTTCCTCCAGAAACTGAGAAACAACATATGTTTTGGACAATGTTTGGAGCACTGGGATAAAATTGCCTTCAAACACGAACGATTTCCCGCCAACAGGTAGTGTTTTCGGTAAAATTCGCGCCGATTTACGCATCAGGTCGCGCATGCGCCCTAGTTCTTCAGCCCTGTCGCACCTGTCGAGAGTACCTAATAACGACGAATCGTTTTCAATGGAGCCATTTGGATGTATAAACAACCTACTCGTGGCAAGGAAATACACACAATAACCTACTTAGGGGGAGGGAATGTGCACTGATATTCACCTTATTCAAATCTTATGTCCGCATGGGGAAAAGTCTGATAACAATCGTACCAGGGCGAGGGCAGTTGTCCCAAATATCGCAAATTTGAAGTCGGTTTTAGTTTCTGTCGTATCGCACTGTTGTGTTAGGAAATTAACGTACAACTGGCTTCGCTTTGATACCTTTGTGAAGAAGATCAATTTGTTCGCTAGTATTATTGGTTCCGAGACGAGTTACGTGCGCTATTCCACACAATCAATATTAGGTACTTATTGACTGAGTGGGAGGGCCGGACGGGAAAATATGTGGCTCAAGGTCATGAGCGAGGGCCGTACAAAATGACCGAGAGCCAAATATTTTCCCGTCCGGCCCGACCTAACTCAGTCAATAGGTTTTTTATCATATGACCATATTGTTTTGTAGATCAAATCGCAAAACAGAAGAAAAAATTGTACAGGGCCGGACAGCTTTCTCCGGCCCGTTCACGCCATGTATCACGTGACTTTTGTAAATGGTTTTGAAAGGAAAGCGCGCGCGGGCCGTTCGGGTCATGATAAAGAGAAAATATCAGATTTTAAGATGTCAAATTTTACCATTTCTAATAATAATATGTAGATATTTAACGAGGAAGCTGACTTGAGAATATATTTTACTGTTTCGTAATTTGTCCCAATTCATGCCAAGATCACGTGACAGCTCTCCAGAGGATTCAGTGCTTTATTTCCAATTAGAGAAATTCATACATTTCTTCTTGGGATACAGAAAAACAAGAAAACATTACTCAAGGGAAATGTCAGGTGACCTGAATTGGAACAACAAATGTACGGGAGACGATTTCCCCCGGGCGTAGAGGGAGGTTGAGTTCGCGGTGTCACAGACATAATTACACGGAAAATTATGCTGTAAATTTTAAACTAACTAAAACCCTACCCTGAACCATAAAAAAACCTAACCGGTCAGTAAACAATATCTTACCCACCTAGAGCTAAGGTTCTCAAGAAAAACTCGCGAACTCAACCTCCCTCTACGCCCGTGGGAAATCGTTTGCCCAAATGTATACGCTAAATCGGTCAATTGTTACAAGTCTTTTGAAGTTCACTTCGTAATGGTTCAGTTGTATTTTCATGTTAAAAATTAACCTGATGGGAAAGAAACCGGTCTCGTTTTGCCGTTCCACTCAAAACATGACTCGGGAATCAAAACGACTCCGGATTCATCAATGTATGCCAACGATCGAATCCAAATACATTCATAGTCTTGTTGAATTCCAAACCTGCCCGCCATGGCATTTTCTTGCAAAGAAAAGTTGGGGATTTCGTCAAAACGAATTGTACATCAGTGTTTATAAGAGATCTGCACTCGTTCCAAAGCCTCCCGGCGGGTAATTTTCACCTCGGATTCAAAAATGTCAAACGTCCCACAAATTCCCGGGAAGGGGGGGGGGGGGGGGGGGATGGGCAGGTTTGGAATTGATAGAGAGACACTTTTTACGAATCCGTACCCCGGTCTATATGTGATGAATCGCGTACAGCGGTAATTTAGAGCACGAAACTGGGCATTATGCACAAAACTCTCGCGGAATGTAGTAAGTAGTTGGCACTTTTAGTACATCCTTTGGGCATTACTTTGTGTTTGCTAATGTAAGGAATATAGCTTTTGGTGTATTGCTCTTTCGGAATACCTGTCTAAAAATGAACTGTTAATGTTTGCACTCTATCCGATCCCGTTGTTCACTCGTTATTGTACATAGATTTTTATCCAGAAAGATTTTAAAATTTAGTTAATTATTACGCAAGATTGTCATTACCGTCCTAATAAATGGCTCAAAGGGGCTATGTCATGGTGTTGTGCATGTATGGAGTCAATGTTCGATTGGAGACGTGAATGGGCCTTTTGCAGGAATTCAATCACGTGGTTGTACTGGGTTGTGAAAAATATTTTAATTCATATACATATGTTTAAAGGCACATGTACGAGATCGGTAGTGTTATTAGCAAATCCTGTGTGTAAATGCTATTTTCACCCGTCCAATCGATTCAGTGTAGATCTTTCTAAAAGAGCATTTTTAAAGATAGCTTGCCATCCATAGCTTGCCATCCAGCATCCATGGCCATACCTTTCCCATAGAGATTACGAGCTCAATTAATTCGTTAACGAAGTATTATACTGATCAGTTGAAGGTAGACCTGCAACTATGGCCCGTCTGACACCATCCAGTGTGTCTGAAAACAAATGTTAGTTAAATACAAAAAAATGAAAATATTAACTGCAATCTCATGCAAATGCCGACGGACTATACCGAAATATTGGGTCTATCACCGAATATATATATATAGTCAATCCTTTCCAATATAGAGGGACGGTAAGGGGGTTTCGCGTGAAACGTGATCATGTATATTTATTTTATGTGATCTGTGATCAGAAAAAAATAAAATCCGTGAACCGTGAATAACATACTCATCGTGATACGTGAAACCTAAATTTAATTATACGATATGCGTGATTCGTTATAAGAAAACCTGCAATATTTCCGTGATAGTCATAAAAGGTGACCTAAGCATTGTAGGATTTAGAGAAGTCATATAGAGACCAGAAGGTTGATCTGACAAAGGTACATCTCTCGCAACATCGAACCTACCTGTAGCTGTATTGCTAAGGCAAGTGATACTATTCTGGTGACTTCCAGTGATGTGGAACACGCCATATTTATGATCATGCATGGTGGAGATGGATGTAGTAGTAGTTAAGAGAAATGTTACCTTTTTCTCCGACTGTCCAAATAGCTGCGAGGTGATTTCCATGTGCATTAGCAATAACATCCTCTATGTTTCTCATAAAGGAATGCCTGGTGGTATGGCTGCCATACACATGTCAGACTTAAAGGTTAATGTGGTTCTAAGGAATGGTACCTTGCATTGCACTGAAAGTGCCCATGCTGCTCCATACAGAAACGGTGCTGTTTTGTTGACACAGAAGGTCACCAGATAAAGGCAAATATCCCTAGCGAAGAGGTTACCGTTATCGCTGGAAGTCAGTGGAAAAGAAGGAAACTCGAACGGAAACGCCGAAAACGCATCCTTTTCACAGCCTATGCAGGGACTGCGGAGCAGGTGGGGCAAGTCGGGCTATAGCCCTACCAGTTTTTTTTTTTCGGGAAATGTGACAAAAACAAAGATTTAGCGACAAAGTTCCGTGGAAGACGAAGAAAATGGCATTTCCGAGGCTCTAGATTTCAATTTCCTGGAGGCATGCCCTGAAACACCCCTAGCAGCTCGCGCTTTTTGCGCTCGTTGCACTGTATGGTTGCTTGAGCCCTACCACTTTTTAAGGGTACTCCGCGGTCCCTGCTATGGGTATTTGCGTTGAGTTCGACAAGAACATTTTTGTAACGGATGCATAAACCGGATCTATCAAAGTTATCATTACGATCAAAGGTATGGCACAGTTCCTGAGACATTTGGGACTTCTATTAATATAAGGCATTCTCTGTCCATTTAACGCACCAAACAGTACCAACGCTGTCGTCGAATGAAGCCATTGAGAACCTGGAAATCGTTAGACAACTTTTTGAAAAAATCCGCAGAAAACGTAACTGCAATCCTTCAAAAACCTGGTAAATCCATGGGCGCAATTGGGACTAACAAGTGTCGAGTCAAACGTTATCTTCAGTCAGCATGATACATGAGGGTTTGCGAGATCTCAGTCAGCAAATCAAGGAACTTAAAGTTAACTTGAAGTTACCAAGTAGATTTACATACTTGTTTAACTGTTCAAGTCGAGAACTTGCATGCAATGGGTCACTTCAAAGACCAGTTTCCGACTTTGTTACAATATGCCCGCAATTTGGCGAACACACGGTGTGTGAGAGTATCAAGAGGGTTGTTCATTGGGCTGCCTATTACTATACTCACGAGAGGTCATTTACCCAGTGGTTCCCCAGGCAATGCCTCTCGATGCCCTTCCTAGAATGAGCCATTTGAAGCCAACGAGAAACTTTAATGACAGAGAGCGAAATGTCATGCTAGAGTGGGCATTAAACAATGGTAGAGCTGTCCGGCAAAGAACAGTACACCAGCAAACACTGATGTTTAAAGTAGGTACACTACCATTAATAGTAATAATAAATAATAATAATAATAAATCTTTTGAGAGGAGGCCTCCGTCACTTATGCAAAAGTGGTTTTCAGGAGGGTCCTCTATAACATAAAATTACAAATTAAAAGACAAAATGGACATAGAATAATGGATAAAAATGTTAATAAGAAAGAACGATCAGAAAGATAAAACTAGCATAAATACTGATTAATTAAAAACTTATTTATATTTATTTTAAAAATCAACTTAGGCGTGGGCTTTTTTAATTCATTTGGCAGGGAAGCCCAATCGTTTGTTGCCCTAATGTATGTAGCACGCCTTCCCCATTCTGTCTTCGGCTTGGGGAGTCTCGGCAGATATCCGTTCCTATAGTATTATGACCATGCGACTGACTTAAAGTAGTTTTGAAAATATCAAAGTGTTCTGGAATATCCCCTTTGATTGCATTCTGAACGGCAACACATCGATGTCCAAAACGCCTTCCGACCAATGGGATCCATTTAAGCGATGCCAGGGTCTCAGCTGACGACAGCTTGCCTCCTTCAATCTTTTTAGCAAACCGATTTTGGAATGCCTGTAGCTGTTCTATTTCTGATTTCACGCCAGGCTGGTCTCCCCAGACAGCGTCCGCATAATCTAAGTGGGGGAGCACAAGGCCATTAAAATACGCCATGCGAGTTCTCTTATCGAGCATGTGTGAAATACGGTTAAATACCGATAACCGATGGCCATGTATGCTACGTCTGTTGTACCAAAGGAGAAGATAAGGTTAGATAGAAGCTCTGCGCAACCTCCTGCTGACAAAAACCAAGAAGATGAGGTACAGTTAGAGATCTTAGGGGAAAGGTTGGAGCACAACCAGGCATCAGAGTATGACACTGATTGGCTGAATGTGAACCTACAGTTCTAGAGAGTGACTTTTCTTCGCGCAGTAACAACTAGGAGCGGAATGACTGCATGCCGGGTGTCTTCTAGGCTATTTGAACTCGCGTTCAGGTACGCAAAATATTCCATTTTCGGTCATTTAGTAATATTTAAATTCTGAAAAGAAAGTAGATTTTGAAGAAAGCAGTTTCTGAAATATGCGTAAGAAAAGATTAACTTACAAACGAAAGTACGGACGACAGCGGATTACAAAAAAAACGTATGCAATATGAAGGCTGTATCAACAGTAATGCAATGTCATTTTTTTCGGAATATTAATTACTGTGGCTCGTTCTTTGCCAGTTTTATTAGTCGTGAAACCGTGCGCAGACCCCCCCTTACCGTCCCTCAATATATGAGGTGAGTTTTCCTCGATATAGGCTTCGACTGTCAGATATATAGGTTTGACTGTCACATATATATGTGTTGGCTGTCGGATATATAGGGTGAGTCCTGGGTCGAGACGTTGCCAAAATGTGGGTCGAGATTATCGATTGATCAACAAAAAACATAAGGGGGAGGAGGGGAGAGGACTTGTGTAATTTTTTGTAATATTTCGCGCTCTTTTTACTACTGGGATAATATTAATACGTCACTCTGCTTATCTGGAAGACTTTTTTCTTCGAATTCCATCAATTATAGGCCAAGATAGACGTAATTTACACTGGAAATTTTGATGTACTGCATCGCATACAAAGAAGACTCGGAGATGCAGTTTATCTGATGAATTGCTTGGTCTCAAGAGCATGCAATCCGACAAGCAATTTGCATCTTGGCATACATAACGATTGTTACACGCTTCACTCTCTATTGAGGACACTTTTGACGAGTATTCACATGTTATTTCCACAAATCATATGGGTCCTCAAGACGGTGACGAAGCGGTGTTAACTTATCATTTACCAACGGAACATTCGAATGGAAGAGCAAGGTTCGTAATAACAAGGCCTCAAATTGAAGCATTGGAGAGACGCCATTTTAATTGGGCATCCTATGACTCGAATTCAAAAAGAGCGCGAAAGGTTACAAAAAATGACAAAGTCACTTCCCCGCCTTATGTTTTTTGTTGATCAATCGATAATCACGAAGCTAATCGATAATCTCGACCCATATTTGGGCAACGTCTCGACCCAGGACTCACCCTATATATCTGACAGCCAACATATATATATATGACAGTCAAACCTATATATATGACAGTCGAAGCCTATATCGAAGAAAACTCACCTCAACACATATTTAACAGGATTGACTATATATTCGGTGATAGACCCAATATTTCGAACTCGACCTTTTGTCACACTTGGCGCCCCATACAACTCTCAACAGTTCTCGTCAATAAAATGACTCTGTACACTGTCATCCTCATTTCATATAACAGTACGGAATTTGCGGTCAATAACAATAAATAAAGACACCATGACCTGTAAAACTTGCATCACAGATCAAATTGCTGTGAAGACAAAACTGTCGATATTAAACCATTGAATACACCAGCAGACCGCTGTCATTATTTCAATACTACTCTGCAGAATCAGACAATACTGATCCATTTGTCTGAAATGAATCTGGTCAAATTGGACCAAAATAATGCAATCCATGCAGCAACACTGAAATTATGCTACACTAGCACATCCCTTAATCTAAGGTCGGGAAATCTGCTTAAAACATCAATTTCACAATTCAATTCAATTCAATTCAATTTTATTTTGCACTATTTACAAGTTCAATTTTAACAATTGGTAGGAAAGAGTGGAGAACAAAATTAAATAGGTATTCAAAGTTACAATTTCCAGGAAATGTGCGTAGTGGCCAAAGGAGCGAAATCTTTCGAGTTGGCCACTACCACGAAGAAACTAAATGAGGAGAATTACCAAATGTTGCAGTCACTTAATTTTTGAAAATACATGTATGATTGAAAGTGAGTTTAAACATGAGTTGAGAAAAGGAACAAAAAAATGAGTGGAAAAGAATATATATATATATATATATATAAGAGAGATCAATCTTAACATTCTAATATATTAATTATGGTATACCTAAGAGTATACTTAATCACTCGCCCGTCTAAGAGACTCACAATTGAACTTTTATCATTACACTTCCAGTCCGATTTTAAATAGGCCTTTTAAAACAAATTTCAGTGAGCAGATTTAGCTAGACACATTTTTACAAGCAAAATTACTATCATCAATTAATGTACATAATTATAATACAACGAAAAAATGCAAATATCTACAACTAGTAATACCAAAATGTCTGAACGAATAGCAAGTAGCCAAAACTCTAAACACGATATATTAATGTATCACAATGTATCATATAATCATATATAGTAATTTGTCACAAATGTCGCCGCGTCAACCTTACGTTTGCGTCGGTTCATGTTGAGTAATAATTAATGACAAGTAACACTTTTCCCTAAGATACCATTGTTCTTTTCTGGTATACTGTCGCTTCGAATAAACGTAATTATCTATCTTATACAAATTTAAAGTCTAATATATATTATTTAGTATATTTAACTTAGTAATAATGGAGTTGGGTTTTCGTTCTTATTACTGAGGGTTTGGAATTGGTAAAACTACCCTTTACGTGTAGCCGTTAACCCACCCTCGGAAACTATACCGGTATACCTATTCCAGACTAAAAAGGCAACATTTATCACCCAATTTCAGACTACAACAACTCGAAAACTATTCGTGACCTTTTTCGCCCGGCTAAGAGTACTGGGGCCGAGTTGTAGAGAACATTTAGAACAGGGTTTGCCTAGTATTAAACATGGCTGACTTTCCCACTTCTCATGAACAGTTTCACAGGAGTCTAAATGAATATTAAAATATTAAAATACATATTAGAACGTTTGGCTAAAGGGGTCGATCAGCTGGTTTTGCTTTACAAAATTAAAGCCATACTCCATTATATATTGTTAGATTCAGCTCCACGCAACGATAACAGGCACAATATTTATGCAGCCTGTCGATCAAGAGAGGGAATCGACTAACCCTGTTGCCACCCACCCCGGGTGGGGTAGGGGGCGGGGTCATAGCAATACGTTGGATTGGATTGGCTAACTTTATTTTGTCTCGGTTGTTCCATCAGGTAATTTACAAATTTTAAAATCCAATGAATAGTCTAAAATTATGCCTAAATAAAAAAATATATAACTTACAATTATACTACATGATATAATATTTACATAAATAATAAAATAAATCCTGCTTTACGTGGATGCCGTGAATTAGTAATTTCAGAAGTCATAGCAGCGTAATTTGTCTTTTGGCGAGTTAAGGGTTCCGATTGGCGAATATCAAGGGGCAGGCTGTTCCACAATTGTGCGCCGCTATAGCTAAAACTTATTTTAAGATAGCCAGTGCGCGGATGTGGAATAGCCAGCTTATCAGTAAGATCGCGTAGTGAATAATTAACTAGCTCATTCCTAAAGATAAATTTCAAGCAAAGATAATCTGGAGCTAAATTATTTAGTGACTTGTACACCATAACTGCAGAATCTAGTAAATGTTGGTGTTTTATGTTTCTCCAGGTAAGAGTTTCACGCAGTGTCTGAGTATTTGAATCAAATGACGCGTTCAATAAAACACGAGCAGCACGATTCTGCAATTTTTGTAGCTTGTCACATAAACCCTTGCCACAGTTACCCCACACTTCGCTACAGTAAGCAAAGTGTGGTTTGACTAGTGCATTGAAAATAGTCAAAAGAGTCGAGAAAGGGACAAAAGGCTTCACTCTTTTTATGGCGCCAATACCAGCAGATATCTTTTTAGATATATGATCAATGTGGGTATCCCAAGAGAGATTTTCATCAATGAATACTCCTAAAGATTTGGCTGTCTGGACCTGTTTAATAGCAACGTTATTTATTGATGGTGTTGGGATGTGGGGAATGTTAATGCATTTTTGATTTGAAGTAATTAACATATATTCTGTTTTCTTAAGATTAAGGGTTAATTTGTTTGCGTTGAGCCATGTATTTACACAATTGAGATCAGAAGCTAGTTGGCCATCGAGCTCAGAAATGTTATCGTTCGTAAACGTTAAACAATTTGGAAGATCATTGATGTACATTAAAAACATTATTGGTCTAAGGATAGTCCCGTGGGGAATACCACATTTTAAAGAGCGTGGCTGAGACAACGAGCCGTTTACGAAACACCTCTGGTCGCGATTAGTCAACTGAATAAGATTTGAACCAAGAGTGCGTTAGGCCTCTAACTCCATAGTGCCAAAGTTTGTCTAAAAGAATCTCGTGGTTAACAGTGTCAAATGCCTTTTTACTCGGGCTGCCTGTGGCAGCACCGAGTCTTAAAATGCAAGCCGTTATTTTTTTTTGTTGGGTGTCGCAAAATTTTTGCGCATGCGTTAAAGGTCGAGTTCAATCAGATTGCACTGTGCTGGTCACGCAACAATCGCCAGGTTAATTTATTTACATAATTTAATACAGTAAATCAAGATGGTGGAGGACCCGCGAGGAACTTTCTCTCTAATTTGGAGTCCCATCTCTCAAATGTAAGCAGTTTAATGTTTTATTTAACTTCACTCGTGCGAAAGCCTTCCAACAGGCTCAGGATATTTCAACTGGCGCTATTGTCGGAGCCGAGGGACAGCGTTTTTTACCCAGATGGCCAGTGATTTTATATACGACACGTACGACGGACGACCTGAAGCCAGTGAACTGGGGCCAGGATCCGGAAAGCTAAAATTCGAAGAAATAGATATTGGAATCTATAAGCCATCGGCTCCGGCGCTGTGCTGCATTTGAAGGCACTTCAAGACCAATATTGTGAGTCTCTTAAAAACTGTCAGAGATTGAAATTTACCGTAAGTTGGATCGACCACTTAAATGAGGCAGAGAAACAGTCAGAGAGTATTGAGATCAAGTTATTTCGTTCCAGCTAGGATATTGACCTAGCGGAAACGGTACAAGCTGTCGAAGGATTTTACTTATAACCATCCACGTCTACTTAACAACAGGAATAGTTATGTGCCAAGGCATGGGCAAAGATTACAGATGAAAGTAGAGAACTTAATGAATGAAGAAACAGAGGTCACGCGCGACATGCTTGAGAACATGTTCAACACTTTATGTTATACTAAGAAAACAAAACAAGTTACAGAGCCTGCAAGTTCACAAGTCAATGAAAAACCCCAAGAGCCTGTAGTTTTGGATCAACATATCCTTGAAACTCCAAAAGCAACATACACATGAGTCAAATTCAAACTGGAAGAGACGGAATTCTTTAGATTCTTCACGAGTATTGTTAGCCCGCAATAAGAACTCTCTCGCTGATTTAATGACCTTGATTTGTAACATGGAGGCTGACCTAACTGATATGCGTAATGAATTCTTACTCTCGTCACATCAAAACACGAATCAAGAAACGAAACTCAGTCATTTGGAAGACAAATTAGTGCAGCAAGATAATATATACAAGACCGAAATCAAGATGCTGTCATCACGTATTATTGACCTAGAAGTTGAAAATGGTGAGTTGAAAGCGGATATAATAAAGCTGAGATCCGACTTTCAAACTTTAAAAAGGTCTCCACTGAGTGTTCCGAGACTACCCAACCTACTGAAGCTTATCAGTTTGTTCAAGAGCCATCTTTCTTACATGACAACCCGATCCCTATTCATCACACACTGAGTTTTACACACCTTTTTATTTTTTATTTGTCTAATAGTGTAATTTACAATTTGACTGGTCCGCAGGTAGCTTAAAGCTAATCTAGGCGGGCCGAGTCTTGTATAAGTAAATATACTAATTACAGTTTAAAAGAATAAGTTAAGTTTTACATGTAATGGAGGGAAAGAGAAAAAAAGAGAGAAGAAAAAGGAATTATAATGAGACAAAAGACAAGGTGGTGACCATAATAACTGTAAAATCAGCAAATTTTATTTGAATGATTTTACTCTTGAAATAATCATGGATGTATCAATATATGTATCTTCTAATTTGAGGATATTAACTAGTATTTTCTTAAGTTCTATTTTAAATGATTTTTTTGGAAGATTTCTGAGATAACATGGTATCTCATTCCATAGTTTTGCTCCAATTCTAGAGAAGGCGTTTTTTTGTATTTCAAGTCTAGAGCTTTTAATGTAGAAATTGTTGGATGTAGAGGAACGTGTATTATAAGAATGGATACTGGAGGTGTTTACGAATAAATATAAATTACTTATTGGTGCTGAGTTGTTTCTGACATCATACATCAAGTTAGATAGGGACTCATAGTATAAAAAGTTTACAGGCATAATATTAACATTAATGAGAAGGGGAATTGCGTGCTCATTTCTGTCGGCAAAATACATAAAGCGGAGTGCCCGCTTTTGAAGAATTATAAGTTTTTTTCAGATATGACTTACATGCCTGACCCCAAACTGTCAACCCATAAGTTAAGTAAGGAGCAATTAATGATCGATAAATACTCAGGAGGGTATGTACGGGCACAAAATGTCTTAGTTTCGCGATTAACCCTACTGTTTTGCTAATTTTTACAGCAATATGATCAATATGATGCTTCCAGGATAAATTATTGTCAATTAAAACTCCGAGATATTTCACATAGTCTTTACATTCAAAGGGAACGTTCTTATTCTGTTCATTATCGAAAATACTTATTTTAGGTTGATATTCTTTTGATATGGACGAAATATTAAAACAATGGTTTTTTTTATGTTAAGGGTTAATTTATTTGCTGTTAACCAATCATAATTTCTTTAGTTCTCTGTTTACGATTAGTTCCAACGATTTAAGATTTTTGTCTGCGTAAAGTATATAGTATCATCAGCAAAAAGATAAAAGCTGAATTTATCAGAACAGTTTTGAATATCGTTGATATAGAATAAAAAGAGCAATGGACCTAAAACAGAACAGGGGTACGCCACAAGTAGTTTCCATTTTGGTAGATATGTGTGAACCAATTTGAGTTGTTTGTGTCCGACCTTGTAGGTAAGATAAAAACGGTTGAGTTTATTTAGCAGAATGCTATGGTCAACAGTATCAAAAGCTTTTTTCAGATCTATAAAGACTCTACACGAAAATAGGCGCTTATCCATATTAGTCTGTATAGCATTAACAATATCAAGAATTGCGTGTTGAGTTGAGTGTGCTTTACGAAAGCCATATTGAGAAGAGAACAGTATATTGTTATCCTCAATAAAAGATTCCAATGATTCTTTTGTACATTAATTGTTCAAAAATTCTGTTAAAATTAGATAACAAAGATATAGGTCTGTAATTATTTGCGTCGGTCTCATATTCAGCTTTAAATATCGGTTTGATTGTTGACATTTTTAGTTTTGAGGGATATGCTCCTAATATAATAGATGTATTAAGTATGTTTGATAGCACATCACTTATAGTGTTACTTGCACATTTCAATATTTGTGTAGGGCAAGAATATAGACCATGAGATTTGTTGTTTGGTATACATAAAATTTCCAATTTAACTTCTTCTGGTGTAACAGGCTCGAAAAGAAATGATGTATCGGGTGATTTGGATTTACAGAGAAAATCAAGATAATGATGGTGTGCTAGTGGCAGTTTGTTTGCTAATTTATGCCCTACTGATGCAAAATGTTCGTTGAGTACATCAGCTATCCGTGAGGGATCTCTATAGTTACTTTATTATTGTTAAGATCCTTAATTGCATTGATTCGCTTAAAATTATTTGCTTTACGATTTAGTAAATTATTTATTCCTTCCCATGTTTTTTTCATATTTGTCAGATTAGTATTGAAGTATACATTTTCTGTGCTAAATGACGAGAGTTTACAATCACCTGACCGACAACCCACTACTAAAGAAAGGGACCATGAAGTACGGTAGTACGGTTAATTCTCGGGTTCAAAACAATGAATATATGCCTGCTCAAATGCAGTGTGTTAAACGAATAAGTAGTGTTTAAATTAAAAGGTCAACATACGAGAAAAATAAAAATATTAAATTACATATATACTAGGGGAGCAGAGAATGAAAGTCACCGCGCTACCGGCCACTCCTAAAGACTGCTAAATTCAGCTAATAATTCTTCCCTTTGGTTATTACTAAGAGGATTTCAAATGAAAGTGTATTTCATCTTCAATCTCATGTGGCCCGAGTGAAAGCCCAGATGGGCTCTTGTTTAGGTCAAGAAAGATAACGGCATTGACACGACCTTGATCAGTATTTAAAGACCAACTATCAGTAGCTTCTAGAAGGGCAGTTACCGTGGAGTGAGAGCCTGTAAGCAGGCTATGTAGAGACCTAAAGCCAGACTGGTTATTAGATAATAATGTATTCTTATTAAGATATTCTATAAGCTATATAAACGATTCTTTCGAAAAGTTTAGCAACGATAGGAATGACAGAAATTGGTCTGTAGTTATCTGCGTCTGCATGTTTACCACTTTTGTAAACAGGAAATACTTTAGAAAATTTAAAATCATCAGGAAAGATTCCTGTCTCAATGGACATATTGAAGACCCTGGTAAGAGACTCGGAAACTAATTCTGCGCATTCCTTTAATAGCCTAGCCGGGATGCCGTCAAGACCCGTGGATTTAGATTTATTTAATTTTGAAATTAATTGCAACATATAACGACTATTAATTTCAGTCAGACTAAACGCATCTATAGGGGAAAACGCCGGAAGATATTGTTTGAAAGATGTATTAGTCGGAGGCACTTGATTACTTAGGCCTAAGGCAACACTAGAAAAATGGTAATTAAAGGCATTGGCTGTACAACTAGAATCAGTGATAGTATCGCCCTTATGGTCAAGTTGGTTGATGGATGATTTATTCGATTTCCTAGAAGTGATTTCACTTATCGTTTGCCAGGTCTTACGAGAGTTATTTGCATAACCCTCAAAAGCATTATGGTAATGTTGCTTTCGCTTGCCTACTGTCATTATTTACTTGGTTTCTTACACGCCTAAATTCAGACCAATGAAGCGGATCGTTAGTCTTAATCGCTCTTGAATTAGCCTCTAAATTAACATACTAAAAGTCCCAAACGATCTAAGCACGGGAACACCGAGAAATCGGTCCCTCTGCTAACTCGCTCTCTGCTGCAACATGAAAACGAGGCTCTAAACCGGAAGTTGCTTTTATTTCGCTATTTTGTGCCGAATCATTTTGCTCAAAACTAAGAAAATGCTCTTCATACACGCCTACAGAGCTTTCATCTAGTAAAAAAAGATAAGACAAAACACAAAAGCAATAAATCTTTCAATTAAATTAAGACTCCACGTTCTTACTTTCGCTTGTGACACGAAAGTTCTACACCAAGAAGCTAAGCACTAATGACATTATCGCTCAAGGCTTTAGAGAAAAACTCAATATAGCCTCAAGACGATCTATTTACAGGCTTCCCGTGCGTACAAAAACATCAGACATATCTGACAGTTAATATCTCATGTCCTTACTTTCGCTTGTGAGGCTTTTCCATGTACAATATCTATATACATTACTAATGTTATAGTCAATGGGCTGGTTCGCAGAATTTGTATATGCGAAGCCTTTGCATTTACCGTACGCAGGGGAGCACTCAAGGCTGTTCTTGCGGCAGGTGCATCGCAAACTGCTACAGTCCGATAAACAGTTGCACGTAATCAAATGAAAAAGGGAGTCTGGTGCAGGAGGTAAATCGGTCGTTACTTGGTAGTACCACTAACTTTCTATCCCCAGCCCTCTAACGACATGTCTGTATCCTTCCCATTGCTTGACTTGAAGGTATACTCATAGGCTGTGATACCGGGCCGCTGCTGAAGTTGGACTGAGGCAGATTCTGGACTCTTACCTGCAAATTTCTCATAGTATCGTTGATATCTAAGAGTACTGAGCCTTTCTGCTGGCTTTCCATTGAACAGGGACTCAGTGCATTCTCACCAGCAGTAATAACATTATCCACAGCGGAATGAGAGCTGAACACCCTGGCTTGGTCTTTGAAGTACGGGGTATTGAGGAATTTCTTCAGGGCCGTCGCCTTACCTATTTCGTACAGGCGGGAGGTGGTGTCCCATCCGGTTATGGCGTGAAGAAATGGGATGTTTCTGCATACATCCTCACCCACCTGTTCTTTCATGCACTTTCTTCATGTTCTGCGCCCTTCGTGTTTGCCTTTGGCTCCGGCTTGAAGTGGAGATCACAGCCATCTTCGCGGGTATAATAGCACAAGAGCCCTAGAAAATCGGTATCATCTCCAACAAGAACCGTGGTCTTTCCTCGAGCAAACTCCACAGCTGTTCTCACTGCATGTAAGAAGATCGGCGTCGCTCTTGGCGTGATGGGTCGTACAGTGCCTGGCTCAGCATGTTTATACAGGGTGTCCCAAAAGTTCGTTCCTCTGATTTCAACTGAAATAACTTTTGTTTAACAAGCGCAATATAACTTAAAGTACTAGGAGTTATTTCCTGCTATGTACACTATTTGTATACATAATTTCAGTAGCCTGCATGGCCTCCTTTGTTCTTTATCACTTTTCGTAGCCGCCACGGCATCGAGTGAGATAAATCTCGTAGCGTTAATTGAAAACGGGACGTTTTTCCATGCTTGCTTGAGCCGTCTTTTCAGTTATTTCATGGTCTTCGGGATAGGATCTTTGTATGCGAATTCATCTATTATACCCCAAAGATTCTCGATCGGGTTGATGTCTGGTGAGTTAGGTGGCCATTCTGCTTTCTCAATAAAATTGGGCAAGTTCTTTTCGCACCATGTTTGCGTGGCCTTAGCTGTGTGAGGTGGTGCCCCGTCTTGAACGAATGTCATGTTACGGTTAGAGCTGAACAGTTTTCTTTTAACTGCTGTTTCATTTGTAGATTTACGGCGAAGAAGAGGCTTAACTTCTTTCTCTAGTATGTTGGTTATATAATAATCAGCAGTTACAGTCTGTCTTTGTGGAATAAAGTGAAGATCGGTCAGACCGCGGCCTGTCATTCCGCCCCAGATCATCCATTTCAAGCTTTGCTTGACTTGGTAGGCAGGAGGTACTTGGTTCTCTTTCGATCCCCAGACGATGTCATTTTTGGGGTTAGGCAACTAATTAAAACAGATACTTCTGACATTCGTTAGAAAAGAGAAAATCATCCCATTCTTCTGCAGTCAGTTTTCTGTATTTTTTAGCGAATTTTAGCCGAGCTGCGCGTTGTTTTGCAGTCAACAGTGTCTTCTTTTGCCGTCTCAGAGGTTTCCAACCTTTGCTTTTCATGAATCTCCAGCCAGAGATTTTTGAGCCTGACAAGCCTTTACTTGCTAAATGTTGTGATAGCTGCCTTGTTGATTTTCCTCGTTTGTACTTTGCCTTCTCAAGGACTTTCTTAGCCGCTTCGTTTAGGACCCTAGGTCTTCCACTTCGTTTCTTGTCTTGAAAATCTTCGCTTCTGGACGACCATTTTACTACCCAACGTTCGGTTTTTTCTAGTATTTTTGCGATTTCTTGAACAGATAGACCAGAAGATCTAAGTATAGATGCTTGTGCTCGTAAATAGGTTACCTTTTTTGCTTTGAGAGGATTCATCTTTAATAATAATCCGCTAAAAACGACAAAAACGTTTCAGCGACATGCGAAATTGGCGGGAAATGTACACGCGCGGGATTCCAAATCACATGTTTTGGCGGGAAAATGTAACAAGCAAAAAAACTCGCGTCATTTTAAGCCCGTAAGTAATACGAACATTAAACTAGATGGTTTTTATAAATGTTTTTATGAAAAAGCTTTTCCGTGAGTCAAGATATAATAAAATACAGGCCTGTAAAGTAGAGGAACGAACTTTTGGGACACCCTGTAAGCGTTCCTTATTCTTTGGATTAGAAAGGAAGTCATCCTTCTTAAGCGTGTCTTTCATTCTTTCTGAAAAGGCACGGTTCCCCCAACTTTTCCTGATGCGCGCATCATATTCCTTAGTAGACATCTCTTCATACCCGTAAAATACAATGATCGGTCTCCCATAGTCCTAGACAGGTAAGTGCAATACAACTCGCACACATATTGGTATGTTGCAGATCCTCGCGGAAACGGGATTCGGTGGAGAAGAGCTCCGCCATCTAAAACATATACTGAACATCTCCGCATTGTGTCTTGGCCGCAGGCGACAGCTTTGTCCATAGGGCATCTGCAAGGGCTGTTTCAGTTTTGGCTGTCTGAGCGTCAACAGGGAATCAAACAGAGCAGTTGGGTAGCTGCACAGCTCGTAACGTAATAACGCTTCAAGGTATGAGTTGTTTTGCAACTGGCGATGATAAGTCGCTGAAACATCAGTTCGTTTACTTGAACGTTGTCATTGTCAATCTTGACAGAGAACTTCGAAACAAGGGTGACAGCCTGTGTACTGCGCTTGAATGTGTAACTGAGCAGCAGACATTCCATTCAGCAACGATGATATCTTCTCCCCAATGGCTCTGACCACATCTGCATCCACATTCACAGCACTGTCAGGTGGTGAGCGTATCCTTCATATCGCGCGCCTGCCTTGCTTTTGTCATGTCCTTGTTTTGATCATTTGAGTTAAATTCCTCGCCTGTCAGTTCTTGCATGGCGGGCACGGATAACAGTCAGATGAGTCATTGTTGCTCCGTCAAGCCCCTTCCTTAGGTCAAACCCCACTGGTCTTCAGCACCTGATCAATCATGAAATCTGTCGACAAGCCCTCCCAAAAGCTATCACTTGTCCTCGCCACGTGAAGGCCACAAATGAAGTCGCGGTAAACATTCTGATGATCTCTCTGAAGATCAGTTATTGACTGCAGGTATAGCCGAGTGCACTTTACGTACAGGTTGTGGCCTGACGCAGCGAGATATGGCAGCATTCTCGACTGTGCTTCAATTAAGTTGGAACTCCCAGTTGGCTGTACGCTCGGCTCAGTCTGTTGAAGGAGCGCAGTATGTCACCATTTCCATGTACTGCAGCAATAGCACGGCAGTGCGGCTTCTTGCTATCAGGAAATACTGCCTGTTGTTGACGCATTCTCGAATGTTCTTGAGGACCTCCTATCTCCTTCTTTTCTGTCAACTTCTCAAACAACGCACGAAAATTCACACTTTCAGTTTTAGTATAGTGTCGAAACGTTTCTGTGTTTCATAAATGCATAATTGTGGTTCTTTCCCAAATGTTTCAAGTCTTTAAGTGTTCTATCTTGGCTTGACAGTGTAATCAAAGCGGGTCAACTAGTTCAATCCCGCAAATCTTCACCCAGGATTTATACTGCCTAACTATACAATGTATAAAGCTAAATAAAGAAGATGTACGAATCTACTGTGAGCATTTACTGTACATAACTTGGAAGTACTTGGACTTACCAAGGCATAAAACTCTCCAAGGCCTCTCAACTCTCAAGCCAATTTTGTCAGTTGCGTGTACAACGATCCGACAGTGAAACGCGACGAAATGAAATGAACACATCAGACTCGTGAACAGCAAAGGTGCCAGTGTGTTTCTGTCTGACTGATGCGAGTAATTCGCCCATATCACGGTTATTTTACAAGTAGTCGATTTCTTTGAATTCTAAAAAAAGCCGTTTACTGCTGTAAAAACACCTCAAAACTAGACAAATCCCCAGGAGCGAAGATATAATACCGCGAATTCGGATTTATTTTAACAGACATTTGTATGACCAACGGGCAACGTTGCACGTCCGCCATACAAACGTCTGTAAAAAATCGCGACTTTCGCGATCTGTAACTTTGCTCCCAAACATTGTATAACCCTTAAATTTGAGGTGGTGAGCGGCTTTGGTAGAGGGCCAAGAAAATGTTGAATGAGTCCGCCAAGCTGTTTACAATTGTTTTAATTTTCTAACCCTAACATAAAGTATTTAAATCATATCAGTCACCAAAAAATAATAAAAGCACATGCAGATACTAGTGTACGACCAGCCGGGACGACCAGCTGGTCTGGGGAGTGATGTTTTTTTTTTTTAGATATCAAGATCAAGTTATCATACCCTGTAAAATTCCAAACACTATTAGAACGGATAACAAAAACATAGCAGGTGTTCTGGGTAAATAAAACTTCAGAAAAGCTTAGTCGGCCTTCCAACTTAATCAGGGCCACCATTTTTTCTACTTTTATATACATGGGATTATATCACAAAAATACGAAATATCCATGAAAATAATGCTTTTGACAATACACATAATGTCATTTAAGGAATGGTTAAAGTTTTGCATCCTGTTTGATAGATCATTGTCTGACCCTCTATATGCGTTTTTGGATTATAATCTTCATCCCGCCTCGTTTCCATCTTGCGCTATTCGTAGAGGTCATGTTTCTGAGTAAAAATCCGTTGAAATACCTTCTTTTGCAAGTAGTCACAGGTTGACCAATTTTTTGCCATAAAATGCCTGGACTATTTGGTATGCAAGTTATTTTGATTTTTTCAATCAGGTGACAGATCGCAATTAAAATCGCCAAGAATAAAAAACTCTTTGTTTTCAAGGTCGAGTTTTTCGATCAACTGTTCAAAATAATTAAATATCTCCTTCTTTAATAGAAGAAGGTCTGTAGAAACTAACGATAACGAAATACTTTGATCTAGGTTTGCGTATTTCAATACATAAATTTTCCAGATCAACTAAATTGAGATCTTCCCTGGTAAGATAATTTATATTAGACCGAATATAAATGGCAACTCCACCGCCGTTCCGACCATTAGTGATGCGATCTCTACGAATTAGATCGTAACCCGGGTTCGAAACTTCACTGGTTAAAACAGAGCTGTCTAGTCTTGATTCATTTATTGCTAAAATATCAAGTGTTTGATTATCCATTAGAACCCTTAACTCATTAATATGTTTGGTAAGACTGGCGATGTTTAGAGAAGCCATTTTAAATGGTCACGTCACAAGCAGGTGGGAGGATGTCACTAGAGGCTGTCCGCAAGGATCATCGTTGGGACCACTACTCTGGAATATATACCAGAATGATATATTCTACGTGGACCGGAAATGTCAGCTGTCAGCATATGCTGACGACCATCAGCTGTACTTTTCTCACGAAAAACCGGAGCAAGCTATATTGGAAGTAAACACGGACGGGAAAAATACCTCTGAGTGGTACAAGGAGAACTTCTTGGAAGGAAATCTCACAAAATACCAAACAATGATCATATCCAAACAAGATACACATGAGCTGGATATGGAGATAGATGGGATGACAATCAAGGCAACGGACGAACTAAAGTTGCTTGGTGTTACTATCGATCGGAATCTAACTTTCTCCGAGCACATCTCAATTATGTGCAAGAAGGCAAGTTCGCGGGTAGGAGTGCTGATGCGCCTGCGCAAGTTAATCCCGGTTAAGGCAAAACTAAGGATCTACACAGCTGCCATCCTCCCTTATCTTACATACTGCGGACTAACATGGCATTTTTGTAGGAAGTCTGATAGTAACAAACTTGAAAAAATCAATGAGAGAGGCCTCAGGGCGGTATATAATGACTGGAGCACCACATATAGCGAACTATTAGTTAGAGCTAAAATGTCTAATTTATATAATAGACGTCTACATGACATTGCTATTTTTATGTTCAAGGTCAAAAACAAGCTGTTACCAAACAACATTTTAGAAATATTTGTTACCAGTAGTAGTAGTTACAATTTAAGGAATGCGGACTTTGTACTACCTAGGATTAGCACTATAAAGTTTGGTAAACACTCCTTGCGATACTATGGACCTTTTTTATGGGGTAAACTCCCTTCAGCATCCAGAAACTATACAACGCTTACCTCTTTTAAGAAAAACATAAGAAAGCAGAATCTGGCAGTACTTGTAGAGAAGGTATGCCCACCCAGTTGCTTCCTCTGCAATATGTGAATTATTTATTATTTATGACACGGATCTATCCATTATTATAATTACTATTATTATCTTTTAACAGTAGGATATCATAAGGAGTATTCTCCTATTTTAGCAATTTCATGTTTAAAGTATTTACATAACATATCCAATCATATTCTATGTATATTTGTATTGTGCAGATTTTTTATATATACATATATATTATATTTAGGTGTCCCCGATTAGTACACCACTTGTGGTGCGCTAGAAGTTTTTAGACACGTTAATAAAGTTGTTGATTGATTGATTGATTGATTGATTGAAATCCCCTAGTGGTAGGCAAATGAGAATTAGAATCACTGCGGTTGGTATCGGTGGGATATGGAGATCATTTTCATGACTGTAATGTACGGGACCCACTAGCTGCTATGACTTCATCGGCAACCAATCAATTGTTACTAATATACGTTGAAATGTTCTGAGACATTAATTTAATAACTCCTTCTTTGTTTAAATGTAAACCGCTAGCATTTAAATGTTTTGAGCTAATGTTTGCATGGCCGGTCTATTACGTTCCAATGAGATTCCTTGGAAAACTGACGCAGGATACGATTCACCTCAGCTCCTTTAGAGTTCAATTCATCAGGGCCCGGTTGTTCGAAGCAAGGTTCAGCGCTAACCCTGGGTTAAATCGTTAACTCTGGGTTAAACTGTACAGATTGCAATTACAGATTTAGCGCTAACCTAGTGTTAAAGTTAACCTTGCTTCGAACAACCCGGCCCAGATCTATAAATTATTGGAGAAAAAGGTTACCTTACGTAGACTGCGAACAGTCCCTTTATTTTTCTTGGTCTCTAGTCACGAAAAACTCGAAAAACGATGTATTGGCCGAGCGCGGATTGGGCGCGAACGAATTTCCCGTAGGGTAGGAGGGCTGGGGGACATCGTTTTTCGAGTTTTTCGCAACAATTACAAGAGACCAAGAAAAATAAAGGGACTGTTCGCAGTCTATTACCTTACCACGCCGCGGCAAAACGGTATGCTCCGCTGGCCAAAAGAACGAAGGCTCCGCTATCATATACAAATTACCGAGGGTTTCAACTTTTTTAGTAAATAATTTTATAACTTAGTAAACTCACAATGAATTACAAATTAAGAAAACTTCAACCTGTTAAAGTCTTAGGCTTAGCTTTTAAGTAGTTTTCTTAGTTTTTGACAAAACAGTTCACAAATGAATACTTTTAAGCACTTTTAAGCTTTTAATTCCCCGGTAAAGACATGGGATTAAGGTCTCAGTGGATCACCAAAATACGAAGTAACGAGGGGCTTTATTTCAAGATTACAGACTCTGGTGTTGCTGGTGATTTGAAAAAAAGAGAAAACTTGTCACATAGGAAAACCAGCTACTCAACAACCTATAATATCAGGTTGTTATTCGTACATCAGTTTATAATATCTCTGTAGCCTGTAACGCGTTCAGATACATCATTCTCTTGTCATCACATAATTTTTCTAGAACATAAAGACGATTTAAAGCGTGGAAGAAAAGTACATTCCCGAAGTCAGCTTCTTACCGGCGCCAGCTGTTGTCACATGTTGCGAGTAACTCGCAGAGTCCGGTTAGGTTTTGGCTTCAGAAAGCTATTTCTGATCGTCTTACGGCTCTTAAAATCCTCTAACACTGAACTTTAAGATTTAAAGCTAAATAGTTATGATAAATTTGAGCTGAAAACGAATAACAAAGGAACCGGCAGAACTTTTAGTATTGAGGTTTCACGTTCGCGTCTCCCACGCTCTCTCTGTTGTCAAGGAATGTTAGAATGGCTTGCCCTCCACACAAGACGTTGCTATGGGAAAATCGTCACGTGATCAATTGATGCAAAAGGCCTATTGATGTCCTTGGATTGTACCGCGGCCGAGTAAACGCCGATGGGATTGATATTTTGTGAAAAATTCGTCCTCGAGCGAAGGCCGTGGTTGTATCGAGTGTTCAGCCTTCCCCTCTGGTTAAAGGGGTGAAACGTACGACTCAAGAATTCCATAAAACACCGTTTTAGCGACCTGAAATACACATAGGACGACAAAACAACTTCAAGTAAGTCTTCTTCCTTTATTTACCTTGTATTACAGGAGATTTATGTTATTATTCTGAGTTATCGGAAGAACTCCCAGACAAACCTTGTTACACAGTCAGAACTTGGGCGGCCTGTGGATTAACGGGATCAAGTGTGAAACTACATCGTACAGAAGGTAATATATAAAGTTTTTTCAGATGAAATAAAGCACCAAACTAACGGGTTTCAGTTAAACTGTATACGTTTTGGTTTTATACAAAGCTTAGAAGATTTGGACGAAATAAATACTGACACTAACGGCGATCATTGTTATCATTGCGAAAAAATCGTCGGCGGCTTTTCAGTTTGGCAAAAAAAAATTCAACAGCGATAATTTTTCACAAGTGAAGACGAAATTTTCGCCAACGAAAGGCGACCGCTTTTCGTTGTTTTCGACAAAGGCGATCGCTGTGTGCCGCCAGCGAATAAGGGGCGAAAGTCGATCGCCGTAACTTTCTTTAGAACTTAACACATTACCCGCAGCAGCAGCGGTTTGTTGAAAAAATTAGAGCGAATTGGGACGGATAACAGATAACCCGCGGGTAATAGGCCGGAAATTACGGGTAATTGCCCATGTCATACTCTTTTTAAGCGAAACGTCTGTATCACAACTGCATAAGTAACCATGAGCATAGAGTTTAATTAACACGTTAGTTAACGTTTCTTGTTAAGCACATGTGCTTCGCTCAGTTTAGCCATACAAGCCTGAGCGAACACTAGTGTTCTATGTATTCTGCGCCATTACATCACACTGCCCTGGTTTTCGTTAGAGTTATTTTTTTGCATAACATAGCACACTTTTGTCTTTATTATATTTTTTCATGCAATATATTTTCAGTATGGCTTCCTGGTGCAAAGCTTCTCCGATGGGGTTATCTAATACCCTTCATTACTCTGTCCCTGGACGGTGTATTTCGGAGTTGCTTCGCTTCGGGGCTATCGGCGGGGAGTCTTCCTTCATATATATATTATTGTTTTCAGTGCATCGCTTAGGGCTACAAATGTATTGAATTTCGCTCGACATGATTTTCTATGTTCAGTTTACGTCTATGCAGTGGCGTGATTGCATGGAGGAGTATAGTCCCAAGTGTTGCAACTCCAGCGCCCTCGTCCTGTATGGTCTCTTTAATAGTTTATTTATTGTATTCATTTAGTAACGTACGGATAGGCGTGCCGACTAAATGTATGTTCATCACAATTCCATCCTGCATTAATTAGCACCATCACGATATGGTCAGGCCCATGGAGTAATTATAATTATTCTGATCAGGTTATCAGCTCCGATCCCGTCGCAATAGACTTTTTCGTTTCCTTTGTTTTTTCTTAATCTTTACATGTCATTCCGCAACCCCTGAATTTAGCACTGCTAGCCGCAGATACGAGATGGTCTGAATTTGTTAGCGTCGTTATGTCTGGTTTGGGATTTGATTTTCGGATTTTCTGAGTTTTGGGAGGAAAGCACTGGTTTTATAGTTATTCCTATGCTATTACAGTGCATAAGTCCTCTGCTGGAGTCGTTCCAGTTCGAATGCTGAGTTACCTGAGAGCGCGGCCGCCGAAGGGCTGATCTCTCCCATAACTTAGTATCACTCTTGGCATTGTTTGCAGATGCTCTTGGTGAGAATATAGTACTATTTTGCGTGTTTTTCCGTTTTTTTCCATGTGTGGCTTACTTATAATCATCGTAGTTCCACTTGTGTTTGGCGGCCACCTCCTCAACATCCACAGCAGTACACCAAGTAGTCGTCACGTTGCCTTGCTTGTTTAGTCGGCGGGAAATAGCATGTATAGGATGTTCCGCGCTCTCAATTACACACGCAATCACTCCTTGGTCAGCTAACAAGTTTTGGTATAGATGTGTAGCAAGGCTCGCTCGAGTTCCACATAGTAGATACTGTGAATAAAATGAATCAGGTCGAACTTGGTCTTAGTGCCGTGGTCTTGTATATACTTATCGAATGTGCTTGTATGGAATTCAAACTGTATCCCTCGTAAGGCTTCAGGGAGATGCTGAATAGATTCTTTATACTTCATCAAACTATGCCCGTTTGGATCAACGGCACAGTTCAATATCTTGACATCGCGCTGTTGAAGCTGATCCAAGATAACTTTCAGTATTTCTAGATCCACTACACCCGTGCCACTGCCAATGCTTAAAACATTAAACTTGTTATATTTCTTACTTGTCTGTAATTTATTGATTGCAGAGGGGAGGTGTTGCTGAAGAGACTTGACATCTACTTCACGTTCTCCCGATTTATCGAGGTATTCGTGGAAACTATTGTCATAGTGCGCGTGAAAAGAAGCGATATCAGTCATTGTGCCGCGGATAATGTTGGTACGAAGCTGAACTGGCCTTTTGCAACAGATGGTCACGTGACTTGTTGGCCCATAGCAACGCCATGCTGAGTGAAGTCCAATAGGATACGACCTACAGAACAGTACTAACCGTACTGGGTTGCAAGCTAACCAGCTCTACCTTGAGCTGGACTTCGAAGCGTTTTTCTTTCTTACTACATTCATCTCGAAATAAGTCTAATACAGAACAAATGTAAAGGTGTTTCTTTACTTGTGATCCTGTATTTTGTCAAATATGCTGGGCAAAATAACCGGTTTGGACGCTCAAACTCACCGCCGCTAAACACAACTTCCGTTTCACTTCCTCAGAAGTTGACGCGGGGGTCTGCTTTATGAGGTTAGTTAATAATCGGTCAAATACAATAAGCTTTTGCTCAGGACTGGAAAGAATATTGGGATGAATACTGTTTACTCTAGGCACTCGTACATGTACTCAAAAAAATCCTGTGTTTTACTTTAAACTCATGATCAGGTCCAGCTACAAAAAAATGAATATTCATAAATGTTGTATTATTTAAATGTTCGTTTCCTTTGCCTCAACTTAGAAAAGGACAGGCTATGGCTAGCTACATGTACAGGTACTGTACTTGTGGAGATGCAGAAATTATTGCGTTCGACTTGTGGAGATGCAGAAATTATTGCGCTCGACGAAAGACTGAACGCATACTAATCTTGCAGTGGTCATGTGTGGGCTACCTGTGCTTTCACGTACAGGCGAAAGAAATCGAGATTCATGTCCTCATGTCCATGTTCTGATGTCATCACAGACTAACCTAGGCTAAGACTAACCATCCTCCCATGTCATCCTCCCATTTCATCATGTTTGTACCGTTTTTGTACACTAACAGACCCTAAATCTTTAATGTTCGGGTTTTACAAATGTATATCCCAAACCTAAATCAGCTGCTTCCTAATTTTTCATCTACCAGTCATAATAGTTGATTAACAGGTACAAATGTTTATTATTATTATTTATCATTATTATTATTATTATTATTATTATTATTATCATCATGTTTGTACCGTTTTTGTACACTAACAGACCCTAAATCCTTAATGTTCGGGTTTTACAAATGTATATCCCAAACCTAAATCAGCTGCTTCCTAATTTTTCATCTACCAGTCATAATAGTTGATTAACAGGTACAAATGTTTATTATTATTATTTATTTATTAACTTTACAACTAGTCATGATAGACACGCACATAAAACCACAGGCAGCCCAATCTATGGGTTTGTGCTCGGTTTTGATTGTGTGGTTAGGAGAATTACATTTTCGTGATACTAATAAATGCATGATTGTCCATTGTTGTACTTATTTTCTGTGGGTTATTTTATAAAGGAAATAGAAAACATTTTCCCCTTGTTTGTATAGAGTTATAGAAACACTTATGGAAGTTTGGAAGAACTCGAAATAGCTGTGGAAACACTCGCCCTTCGGGCTCGTGTTCCCACTGCCATTTCTCCTTCTCCCAAATTCCCACGCGTGTTTCTATAACTATAGAAACACGGGAAATGTTTTCTATTTCTTAACTAATTAATACTAAGTTAAATATACTAAATCATATAATTAATTAGACTTAATTTGTATAAGATAGATAATTATGTTGAATTAAGCAACAGTATACTAGGAAAGAAGAACGGTATCTTTGGGAAAAGTATTACTTATCATCAATTATTCACTCAACATGGACACGCCAAGGTAAGGCTGACGAAGCGACATTTGGAACATGCGGAATACGGAAATAAGCTGTCCTCACTGGCCTGGACACTAGCAAGAGCAAATGTTCTCGCTTGTATGGGATAAGTTTCATATGAATTGCCAGTTACCGGCTAAGTGCCAATTGCCAGTTACTGACTACAACCTCCGCCAATTAAGTACAGACCGCTCGACAAAATAAGGCTATTCAGAACACTGAACGAACTCCTCCGACACATCGCGGGCATTTTTTATTACTTCGCTTGTCCCCCCTCCCCCTTCACAATGTTGGGATAGAAAGGCTACATTTCAGTCTTCTCGAAAACCAACATTGAAATGGGGGAGGGGTTGTTGTGTTAAAAATAGCCGGAAATTGCTGAAGAGGTCCGACTTAAAATGGCAAGGGTTGTAAGTAAACGTTGGAAAAACACATGGCACTTACTAGCCACGGTAAGTATAGTCGTTCAAAAAGTCTAACCATTATAGCAAAATTCTCAGCCGAGCAAGTTGAGGATAGATAGATAGTTTTTATTTGGAGTCGTATACGTCTGTACATATAGACATTTATCCAAATAAATGTGCACTTCACTGGGCTACAGGTGTTTGGGGTCTTTCAGAATCATGAGAGTCGAGGCAGAATCGATCAGAGTTCTTTGAGGCCATTGTCTCTATACATAAAGCATTCGTATATGAATTTTGCAACTGTAGCTGCTGTCCTATTGTTGGGACAGCTAAACCCTAACTCCTGGATATTGCTTCTGTTTTAAGAGGAAATCTTCCTAATTCGGCTCGGCATGCATTGTTTGTTGCGTGTTTGGACACTCCTAAAATCCATTTACAGAATTTAATATGTACTAGTTCGATAGGGTCTCTGTCTAATTTGTTGCTCCCGTATAGTAGAATTGGCTGAATTAAGGAGTTGAAAAGTTTGAGCGTTAGCTTTATATCTGTTCTAAAGTGATCTCCCATTTCTTTGCGGAGTTTGAATAAGGCTTTTAACGCAATTTTTTTTAGCTAAAGTGAAGTTTCCGAATGCACTAAAGGTTAGGCCCAGGTACTTATATGAGGTCACGTTTTCCAGAGTTATGTTTTTAAATTTAAAAGTATAATTATTCATGCTTTTCCCCGTGTTATTAAAAATCAAAATTTTAGTTTTATCCATATTTATATTTAACTGTCAGATTATTGAGGCTGCAGTAATCACCTAATTTATCTAGGTATTGCTGCATGCCTTGAGCAGAATTTGCAAGTATCACTAGATCATCGGCATATAGCTACCCTGGGTACCAGAGGTTCTACTGTCTCCATTCGCGAAAGTCTACTGTCTCCAAGTACCAGAGGTTCTACTGTCTCCATTCGAGAAAGTCTACTGTCTCCATTCGCGAGGAGCGAAGCGACGAGAACCTCTGGTGGCACGGATAGCCAATCTCACTTCCATGTTCGAACTAGTATCACATTTCTCGAATAACCGGTTTTGCAGTCATGACGTCTGTTAGCTGTCAAATACATGTTTACACTTTTCCGCACCACTGATTTGCGCTACACGTGCCGACTACTTGTGTGTTCGAAATTCAGATAATGCAAAAGACTCCACTGAAACCTGGACTGAAACCTGCTTTATAGCGAACATGCCTTGATTCCTCGACTCTCCAGCTCTCTAATGTGTGATTCCACAAGTGACTTTAAAGGACACGCAACTATAACAGTGGCTTTCTGAGGACAATGCAGACCACGAATCGAACGCAACGCGGGAATAATTTCAAACACCAAAGACTTTCCCCAACTCGGTAAGCAGCACAGCAAAAACATCTTCTGCATGAATTTCAAAATTGACTCGTCTTGTTGAGGTTTGAGATTTTCGATCTCTGGAAAAAGTGACTTGAATGTTACAGAAACTGCTTCAGAGAAATACTTTTGCATGGAGTCTTCTGTCGTCATCTTGATTAAATGTAAATCCAAAACCGGTTTTTCGTTCGCTAAGTTATCTAGCCAATCATATCGACGGATATCATTCCTAATTATAACTAACCAATAATAAGCCTGGTACAAATTCTGTACCAAATTCGAACATGGAAGTGAGATTAGCTATCCGTGCCACCAGAGGTTCTCGTCGCATCGCTCCTCGACTCTCGTCGCTTCGCTCCTCGGCGCCTAACTTTCGCGAATGGAGACAGTAGAACCTCTGGTACCCAGGGTAGCATATAGCAGGCAACTAACTGGTCTGTTTTGTATGTTAATTTGTTCTGGTACTTTGGTTTGATCCATAATCGGGGGTAGAAGCGGAATATTGAATATTGAATATCGTGGTTGAAAACTGAGGAATATTGAATATTTGCCTGAAAAATATACTGAATACGGAATATTTCAATGAAAATTAAAAAGAATAAGGAATATCCAAAAAAAATTTAGTAGGGAATGGGAATATTTACCTCAGGAGAGCAGAGGAATACGGAATTTTTAGAGTGAAAATATTCCGCTTCTACCCCCGAATCCATAAAGGCCGGTAGGTCACTTAAAAATAAATTAAACAGTGTGGGGCTGAGCATACACCCCTGTTTCACACCGATATGGCAACCAAAATCTTCAGATACTGTGTGCCCGATTTTCACGGCAGTAGTGTAATTTGAATACATTGATTCTATAATTGAGAAAAAAAATCCTCTGACACCAGAGATATAGAGTTTGTTTAACAGTTTGTCCTTCGGCACGCTATCGAATGCTTTTTTAAAATCTACGAAACAGCTGAATAAAAAAATTCCTTTCTTTTTTAATTTGGCTTTGACATATTTATCTATAATTGTTTTCAGAACAAAGATACTATCTGCGGTACTGTGCTTTTTTCGAAAGCCGCCTTGGACTTTCTTGAGGATTCCTTTTTCTACTAAATAAGTATAAAGCCTATTATTAAGTATGGAGGTAAAGAGTTTTCCTAGGGAAGAGAGCAGGGTTATTCCTCTATAATTATCAGCTAACGTATTATCTCCTTTTTTGTAAATTGGTACGATGAGGCCCTTTCACCAATCACGCGGGTATTTGCCTGATTCTAGGATTGAGTTAAACAGCGATTTTAACCATGGCCTGAGTTGATTTTTACCGCTTTTAAGGACCTCGTTTAGAATGTTGTCCCTTCTCGGAGATTTTTTTTTTTTAATTTTCCGATTGCATATTCAAGTTCTTCATCAGTGACTACGCGATCCAGCTCTTCGCTCTCGTTGTTCACCCATTGTTGTGATTCCCAACGGTGTTGGTGCGGGTAAGAGTTTCCGAATCTGCTTTCGGCTCGTTTAGTTTTTTTAAATGTTCAAAGAAAACTTGCGGTTTTACTGGATAGGTAGAGCTTTTATGTTTTGCTTTTATATTAAAAAAATTGTGGATCATTCTGTTTCCATGTAGTTTTCGGGTTTTTTAAATCTATCTCGTCTATTTTCTTATTAATGTGGTCCCCTTTTTTTCCTTTTGCAGAGCTTTCTGAAACGTTTCTTTTTGTTGAATAATTGATTTCTTAGTTGCTCGCAACTAGGCGATTCGCATGTCTGCCGGCCTAATGAGTTAAGATTTTCTTTTTAAGTCTTACATTCCAAATCAAACCAGTCTTTATTTCCGTCAGATTCTCCTTTTTTCGGTGTCTGGAAGCGTAGACCGGCTTCTTTGCTTACATCAAGAATAGTCTGGGTAAAGTTGTGTGTCAGTTGGTTTACGTCACAGTTTTCAGTATGCCCACATAACAATTGGGAAAATTTAGTTTGGTATTGTTCTGAGTTTAGAAGCTCAGGTATTCTGGTTGCTGCTTTTTCATTCCAGACTATTTCCCGAACTTTTTAACGTTGGTGTGATGGGTATCGTGATTTGTAACTGAGGGAGTACGCATATTTAAGCCATATGAAATGCAACAATGATCCGATAAATGCGGTAAAAGGTTGCCCACTTTAAAATACCTTACAATTGGTATAATGCTATGTTGCACAATTGCGTAATCTACGAGAAAGCTGCCATTATATTGAAAACAGGTCTTTTTGCCGCTGTCGCCAATTGTTCTCCCATCAGTTGAGAATTCTAAGATAATTTTCAGTACACAGGTCGATTACTAGCCGACACCTTCGGTCACATATAGTATCTTGTGAATATCTCCAATCGGCAGAATCCGAATCTCATAGTCTTCTGGGAGATCAAGGAATTCGTCATCGTCCAATAAGACAAACTCTTGTAAGTCACCGGTGCGCGCGTTCAAATCGCCTTGTAATAAAATGTCTCCTTTTTGCGCAAAATTAATGATTTCGTTTTCTAAGGAGAAACAATACCGGTACTACGGGTACTTACATGAAAAATGGGTATGTATGTGAGACCAAGAGGCTCAAACCCTGACCCTATTTGACCCAATCCGAGCTCCAAAACCCTGATTGCCCCCTTTCGAAAAAAAACACCCTGATTGCCCCTTCTTTAAATTGTTTTCAAAACACGGTCGGATATATATCCCGGCCGGCGGTATTCCGCGTACTGGGATTGCATGCAAAATACGGAACATTTCAAGTCGGGACGTGGCATTAGGTAAACAAATCAGCAGATGAAGTACATAGATAAGTACTGAAGTACGAATTAGCGGCGTCACGATGTATATATGGGGACCTCAGTGCATGCTTGCATGTGGGCAGGCGATCAAAATGATGCAACAGAATGTCTTTTTTTTACATAGTAGCTAAAAACAACTGAACCCTAACTGCCTAAAAAATACTGCCGGAACCCCGACCCTGACTGCACCCAAATTATACTCAAATCCTGACCCTTATCTGCCCAAATCAGGTCAAAACCCTGACCCTACCTACCCAAACTGAGCTCAAAACCATAAATGATTGAACAAGAGTAATTGTTTCAGTTTATTTTAAACTGTTTTTGTGTAATTAACCGATTCCGTAACTGAAAGGCTTCAAAAATGAAACGTCCAGTTTTTTTGCAACTGAAGAGGGTCAATATTGTTGAATAAAAATAAGGTATTTTCTTTGATATCTAAGTTTCTAAAGTGTTTATATTTGTGACATATGTCTTCAAAGAATTGGCTTCTAATTCTATTATATAGTTCACAGTGAAATCTCTTTACTCTTTTTCGAGCCTCTGGAACCCAGGGTAGGTAATCGCATGTGGCCGAGTGAAATTAAGGTTTAATTTCACGAAGCGACGAGGGCACTTTTAAAACTTTGAAAACGCAATTAAGTGAAAGTAAACCTTAATTTCACGAGGACCCATGCGATTGCTTGTTTATATATAATATTAGAGGACAAAATTTTCCGAGACAAAGACATTGAAAACAAAACCTACGCTACGGCTACGCGACTACGTGTGCTCCGCCGATGCAAAACCTAGTCAAACTGGTGACTTGTCATTACATTCGCTTCACGGCAGAAAAACACTGTTTTAAATTAAATTATATCTTCATTACTATACTATTTGCTCTTACAGAGATTAAAGCGGAAACGAGGCATTTCATAAAGACGGCTCGCTCTTTGACCGCTCCAATTTTCGTCCAATATCCATCCTCGCCGTGGTCTCTAAAGTCCTAGAGCGCCACGTATACACTTATCTTTTTACGACTTTCTTGCTCAGCACGAGCTCCTAACAGACTCACAGTTCGGCTTTAGAAGGTTCCGTTCATGTGAGCTGGCCATCGCTGATCTCTCGGACAAGATACTGAGCAATATAGATAACAAACTCCTAAATGGACTTCTCCTCATCGATCTGAAAAAGGCATTTGACCTAGTCGATCACAATACACTACTCTACAAGCTCCGTGTCTATGGCTGTTCCCCCTCGACTATCGTGTGGTTCTGTTCCTATCTATCAGGGCGTACCCAGAGAACCCTATTCCGGGACACTCTGTCGGATACACTTCCAGTGTTCTGTAGGTGTACCACAAGGCAGCATCCTCGGGCCGCTTTTCTTTCTTATATTTATTAATGACCTACCTTTGCAGCTATCCTCTAACACCTATCAGACAATGTTTGCCGACGACACTACTATACTCACTTCTGGCCACTCTATCTCGACTGTCAGTTCTAAATTGAATGAAGTCGCCTTAGCTGTGTCTTCATGGACAAGGCAAAACAAAATGGCACTCAACGTATCTAAGACCAAGACTCTACTTGTAACTCTACTTGTAAACCTCTCAGAAATTCCGTACGCTACCTTGCTCTTCATTAAATGTGGTAGTCGACGGTAACAGTATCGAGCAGGTCGACCACGCCAAGATACTAGGCGTCACTTTAGACAGTTTCATGTTATGGGAACACCACGTCGACAACATCCGCGCCATCATCAGAAGTAGACTGTCTCTTCTCCGTCGCATTAAGCCTTTCCTCACCTATGAATGTGCCGCATTGCGCTTCTATAATTCATGCATCCATAACCATTTCATCTATTGTTCTGCTGCTTGGGGAAACTGCTCCCACCTCCACATGCTGCGGCTTCTTCGCCTTCAAAAACGCGCTGTCCGCATACTCTTGGATGCCGACTTCCGTCAACCCTCTGTTCATCTGTTCTCCCAGCTTTAGTGGATTCCGATCACCGACCTGATTAAATGTAGGAAACTTCTACTTCTCTTCAGTACATTTCTTAATCCTGATGCACCTACATGTTTTAAGAACATGTTCCATTTCCTCTCTATTACTCGTAGAGCTTCTGGCCGCTGCACCAGAGCCAGCATGCATATTAACCTCGCCGTACCTTACCCTCGCAGTAATTCTGGCAAGCGCAATCTGGCTTATAGCGCTGCTATTCGTTTCAATTCCTTTGATCCTGACTTCAACTCATCGCCAGAAATTCGAGACATGGTTATTGTGCAATACGTATTGACCCCTGTTCACTGTGTGAAATGGGTCGTTAAAATTTACAAAGAAATGTATGGGATCCTAAACATTTTCTTTATTTCTCATGAAATACGGTACAATCATAACAATGTGCGCTCGAGGCATTATTCCTACAGATATTGTCAATTCAGTGTTGATATTTTCAAAGCCAAGTAGTAAACTTTAATGATTCATTTCTTTGATTTTAGAGAAATAAAAATTCGATTTATTTACAGTGGACATTAAACGATTTCCAGTAAAAACATGCAGATAACAGTTTATAAAATGTATCTCAATGCTGCAAATCTACAACCTTAGCAAAAAATGTGCGAGCGAAGAGTTGAAACTCATAAACAAGACCTACCGTATTCTTCCCTTTTGATGTCCCAAAGTCCATTTTCAATAATTCATTTTCCTTCTTGAAAATTAAGCTTTTCGACAAGAAACCTCAGACTCCAGATTTGCACGCTAAAACCCGTAATATTGCTCGTCTTCATAACGAGCCTCAGAGAACCGGATGTTCAAAAATACTCGAGGTCCGGTTGCTATGGAGTGACGTCATAGGCCTGCTGATTTGCTTTCATCGTATTTGATTCGCGGTTTTATTATAACAGCGCTTGGTAATTAATTACTTTATCGGTTTGCGTACATACTCGCCTGTGGTGCGAGGGTGTCTGTTTAGTTTTGGAGGCTGGACTTGAAACAAATTTTGACATCATCCCGTTGCCTCCGTTTGGAATTTTCTTGCAAAGATTTAGTCTGTATTTCTACCGGGAGTTCTAAGGACTGATATGTTCTCAATTCGAAGATCTGCGGTCAAGTTCCTGTTGAAAAATTAATGTCAAGGAGCCTTCCCCGAGGAGTTCGCCAAAGTCCAGTTATCTGTTCTTGAAAATGGCGGGCTTTCTGATCGACGAGTGTTCAAAGATCAAGGAAGTCTTAGCATTGCCTCTACGTTTGGTGTTGTTGCCGCCATATTAATTGGTACAGAAATCGAACTCAAACCCAAACCTCAAATACAGCTAGTTAGTGGATGACATCAATGCACAAATAAAACTTGGTGACAACAACTGCATCGGCAACGTCAACAACTGTTCCATGCAGGCACGCCATTATAATTTAATATATCAACTCGAAGAGAAAAACAGTGCCAAGTATCATGCCTTCGAGATGAAATTGAGAACGTTCACAAGCGATCTCGTGAGAACAGCGACGATAAAGGGGTAAGCGAATACTTTTTATTGAGATGAATTGAATTGGTTCTCAGATACTCAGACCACGGCATACTAAACTGCAGTTGGAGAGAGAGAGAGAGAGAGGGGGGGGGGGGGGGGGGGGGGGGGGGGGGGGGTGTAAACAGTGGGATTTGAATTCAGATTTATTTTTATCATCCCGATTCCAGGGTTTTTTCATGATCGACCAAAGATATTTTTAAAATATCCATTTGGGCTGTAAAGAAATACGCTCAACCAGTTAAATCCTCCCTTATTCCTGCCTCAGTCCCCCGTTCTTGCCTATCAGTCCCTGGGGTATAGGGCTCCAAAAGCAACCTCAATCTTCTCCTATGTTCTCTCTGGTTTGCTCCACTGACCTAGGTTGTGGACACTTACAACATGCATGATTGAAGGTGTTTTTGTCATTGATACGACTGATCTATGATTGTTTTTTCTTTATTTATTTAGAGGAATACTGACACGCAAATCCTTGTCAACAAGAATCAAGTAAAGGCTGTCAGACAGTAGTCCTCTGAAAGGTTATCAAGTCAACCTTTCTGCTGCAATTGCCTGGGCAGCGAGGGAGACCTGATAGACAAACTATAGACCTATCCCACGCGGCGGCCATCTTGGAATAAACCTATTGTTAATGCTTACCCAGCCTCAGTTAAACACGTTTGAGACCGAGGCCGGGTAAGCATTAACAATAGGTTTATTCCAAGATGGCCACCACGTGGGATAGGCTAATAGAAGTCAATCTAAAACTTGATTTGTTGACAAACTTGATGAAATGTGCGATGAAAGCCTAGGTCTGTGTTCTATATCCTTTCTGGTTCACCCAGGTTGGAGTCCTGGCATCACCATATGCCTGAGCGCTTCTGGGATATGGAACACAACTTTCTATTATTTTTGAAATGTGCGATGAAAAACTAGGTCTGTGTTCTATATTCTTTCTGGTTCACCCAGGTTGGGGTCCTGGCATCACCATATGCCTGAGCGCTTCTGGGATATGGAACACAACTTTCTATTATTTTTGAAATGTGCGATGTAAAACTAGGTCTGTGTTCTATATCATTTCTGGTTCACCCAGGTTGGAGTCCTGGCATTACCATATGCCTGAGCGCTTCTGGGATATGGAACACAACTTTATATTATTTTCGAAATGTGCGATGAAAAACTAGGTCAGTGTTCTTAATATCCTTTCTGGTTCACCCAGGTCGTTTTGGCACAACTAGTCCCAGATTGTGCTCGGACCCACAACTTTCAGCGCCCAAAGAAAATAAGAATAAAAAACTCGAATCGGATTGTTTTTCTTAGCCTCCTCCGCAGGCAACTCCTAATTATAATCGAAAAAAAAACGAGAAAAAAAAATGTGAAATCGGGCTTCTTGTGGTAAGAGCTCGTCCGGCTTCGCCGGTTGCCGGATCTAAAAAAATATTAAGAGTTGCAAAAATTGCCTGCGGAGGTAGCCTGCTATGCAGACATATTTTTTTCACTCATAAATTCGAAGAAAAAAGTATTTATGGGGGTGAAAAAATACGTCTGCACAGCAGGCTACTGTGGAGGGGGGTAAGTTTTCCTTTTGAAAGTACGTTGGACTTTTTAATTCGGTTTGAGTTAGTTGATTGTGTGGTTTGCGTTGAAAGACTTGAAATTCGGCAAGCTACCAGTAACTTGCTAAGACGTTTTTAACTAATTTCTGATTTGGAAGGCATTATTCGTAATCCCGTAAGTAGCAGAAAACTTCAAGGTTGAATTGGCAGACACGAACTGGCAGATGAATTGGAACACAACTTCAACTCAATCGAAATTAAGCCCAACACTCGAAGATACATTTCGTATCTCTACGCGGTGTCGACAGAGTTTATTTATAAACAAGTTGGTTCCGAGTGAGGCAGGCTACCTAAAATAAGACTTGAAATCCAGAGTTAGATTTTACAACAGAATAGATTTTTTTTAGCGTTGCAAGGAGCTCAAAGTCTAACTTTTTTGCACCAAATATTCTAAATATATGCAATGATCAGGAGTATGTTTAAAACCGTGTCCGGAGGGAAATAATCATTGTTGTTCAGCCAGTCAACTTCAAGCCAGTTTGGCTGCCCAACTGAAGCTCAATCAACAAATATTTTTGTCTTAATTAAAACGCACCCAACGCTTCCAGGTTATAACACATAGGCGTGAAGCCCGACGCATTCGGTAGATCACCAGCAGGACTTCGTTTAGATTGGAATGATATGTCTTATTGGGGTCCCCGCAGAGATCGCGGACTTTTAGTCCGCGATCTCTGCGTCAGTGATATCGTAGCTACTTTTTGGTTACTAAGAGAGCGCAGGTCGTTATGAGACTGCCATAAGTAACTCTGAACACAAGTGACCAAATCCAACAAACATGGCAGCTTTGGAAACCTTGTTCTGTACTCTAGAAACTGCAGTGTGTTTGTTTAAACAGCCAGCAGTTACCGGCTCAAGCTAATTTGTCCTTTTGGAAAGTAGGTCCTAAACAGACCAAAAGAGACAACAACAACAACAACAACATCATTCACTCTTAAAGTTACAAGTAGTAAATAATAAATAAATAAAAGACTGAGTAGGAGGACCCGAAAAAAAACACGAAAGCTATCAAGCCGGAACCCCCTTTACACACCACAAAAGACAAAGAGACGAATTTGCAAAGGATTGAAAAAGGGAGAGAGGGGAATTTTATAACTTATTTTGCTTGGGTAAATCTGTATATTATATCTAATAGATTAATTAACTAATCATGGCCAGCATACTGATTTATTAAGTATGATGTGTAATTTTGTTTAAATAAGTGACGCTTATCTGATTTGATAGAGTCAGGAATTTCTTTCCAAATCTTAATGACGTAAAAATTTATAAACCTTTTCTAATGGACTCCAGAAAAAATATTTGTTTGTTTTTCTGTCTTGTTTCATAATGGTGAATTTCATTTAAGGGAGTAAACATGGCTAAGAATGTATCAGGGATAGTTTTATGGATTACATCATGCATGAAAAGGCTAGAATGAAGTTTATGGATGTCATTTAATTTTAGAATATTTAATTTATAGAAAAGGGGAGTAGTGTGGCTATTCTAATTTTCATGTAGAATGGCTCGAACAACTTTTTTTTTAATGTTTCAAAGTTAAAATAAGAGCATTACCCCATAATAAATTTGCATAATTTAAGTGTGGGTAGAAAAGAGAGGAATAAATTTGTTTTAATACGAGTCTGCGATAAAATTTACCCAATTACGTGTTGGTCCTTTATGTATCCTGCGTTATAGTGTCCCAATGTACCACATATGCTATGTCTACCATTTTCTGGCGATGAGCTGCTTGCAACATCTACTACTATTTTTCTTCGGCACATCTCTTCTGTTAACCATCTAGAGGAGCTCCTCTGCTATAACTGTCGCTCCTTGCTTCACTGCTGCTGCATTTCTGGCGCCGCGTCCAGAGCATAGCCCCTTCCATTGCGCATAGTCTTCTAGTAAGTACATTTGTTTTTGATTTTTTTTCATGTTAATATTCTCTTTATATTGATTCCAATTACTCATTATATCTTGTAATGTTGTAGCTCGCCCATACTTCCTTTCCTTTCCATTACGTTTTATTTGTATATAACAAAATTTGGTTAATGTGTCTTCTCTCTGTAAATAAAGAATATTGTATTGTATTGTATTGTATTGTATCGTATAGACCTGATAAAACACGTGCTGCGAGTTTATTAAACGGCTTCAAAACCTTATAGTGGTACTTATTTAATGAACCATTGAATCTTTGTATTGACAACGCCATGCAAAAATTCGAGTAATCACCACCTGAGATTACGAACATCTCGAGGGAAAGACATGAAGAAATGTACACCATACTATCTATGTTGTTTGTTTGGCTGGCTTCAAGCGGACGTTTCGCAATGCTGAAAGCATTGTGTGACAAAGAACAAGCGTCTGCAAATTACCAGTAAACAAAATGAGTTAGGGCAAGACAACGCGTCATCTCCCTTAGATTGACCAATATCATCAATTGTCAAAATGGCTAGAATTGATTATAATCATTATTCTAAGACAAACCCTAACCCGACCCGAACCATCGGACGAGTTCACGGGTAAACAAGAAAGGAAGGTAAACGAGATAAAAAAAATTTTGAGCGCTCCTACTCGGGCTCGAACTCGTAACGGTTTGCATGTAGTGCTTGGTAGTACAGACGTCATGACCACTACGCTAAGCGCGTCTACCGCCGTTCGGAATTTGACAATTGTTGATCTTTATCCTTGACTGGTTTTACCCTCGAGGTTAAATAGAGGATTATAATCAATTCTAGCCATTTTGACAATTGATGATATTAGTCAATCTAAGGGAGATAACGTGTTGGGCAAGAAGAACCTGCACTTAAAGTGAGTTCAGTCAGCACCACGGACGTTTGCCCACAGGAAGCCCAAGCTCTGTTTATGTAAATTTCATTTATATGGTTTGTATCCCATGGGAATATTTAAATATAGCTTTCGATAAATGTTCTGTAATAAAATGAATAAAACTTACCTCCAGGCATCAGAGTTACTAGTAAAACTAGATGGTGTCTTTTCATCGAATTTGGGCCAATTTTCAATCCATTACACTACATGCTTGGGCTTCCTGTGGGCAAACGTGCGTTGTTTCTTTTTGAACTTGGCGATCTGTGGCTGATCATTTTGAGGTAATGGTTGTTTAAGGATTGAAAATGTGGGGAATTTATTGGAGAACTGTTATCCAGTGGTGAAATCGCTGTGGTTTTGAAATTAGGAGAGAGAAAATCGAGAATTCAAAAACCACCCTAAATCAAGGTTAAACGGCCCAATAATATAATCGCCATGGGAACCTAGGGTAGAAAGGTAATGACTACAAGGGAAAGGGCCATCCCTTCATGTAGGACGACACGAATTGCTACCAAATTGTATTATATTGTATTGTGTTGCGTTCTATTGTTGTATTGAATTGTATTGTATTCTATTGTATTTTTGGTAAAAATTCGTGTCGTCCTACATAAAGGGATTGCCAGGGAAAGCGAAGGTTTTGAAACATTTTATTAGAGGTTAGAGCATTACAACGATAATAGTGAAATTTCCATACATTCTTTGTAATCGCTCATACAAATCATAAGCTTAGGCAACCTGTGATAACACTGGTTCTCTCATGACGTACATGTAGATGTATCCATAGCGCCAATCAAAACAACCGTTATCCAATCATAACGCATGGTGTTCGTGTGTTTTCCGATTGACGTGTGAGAATGCAATTGTTCTGACAGATTGCCCTGAACAATTATGCAAGCTAACGGAGGTCTTCCTACACTTATAATAAGAATACAAACTAAGGATCGAATACAGTTAAAAAGGAAAGGATTCACAGCCCAAAAGATGTGATCAAGTCTTGGTTGACTCAAGAAAGTGAGGCATTCGAAAGTTCTATTAGAGATCCAAACATGCCGCGTGGAACTCGAGTAAAACCTCTACAACCTTCTCGCCTGAGGAATCAAACAGATTCCTATCCAAGTAAAGTAACTTTCTGCATCAAATATACGATGTTTTTTATGAATGTCGTCTTTTGGCTCACTAGCTGCATTGTACTAGCAATTTCCAGCTATGCAATTGTCAACAAGCAAGAACTTTACGGGAAAATAAGCAATTTGGCAACCGACCCCGCAGTAATTCTGGCCTGTGTTGGGGTTTTGATGTTCGTCATTTCGTTTGGCGGTTGTCTGGGTGCTTTGCGGGAAAATATTTGCCTTCTTCGCTTCTATTCCATCATGATGGGGTTGTTGCTGCTTCTGGAAATCGTAGCAGCAGTGATGGGGTACGTTTATGCAACGGAAGTGGAAAACCAGGTGAAGAAAGCTGTGGATGAGATGATCATTCGTTATAGGGACGACCCAGATTTGCAAAACATCATTGATCTCTTGCAGAAAGAACTTAAATGTTGTGGAAGCACCGGTTTCAAGGACTGGGAGAAGAACGTTTACTTTAATTGCTCGTCTCCTTCGGCTGAAAGATGTGGAGTTCCCTTTTCTTGCTGTGTTGACGACCAAATTAACTCGCAGTGTGGATTTGGGGTCATTAAGAAGACTGTAGCGGAAGCAAAGAAGGTGATCAATACGAAGGGATGCCTAGAAGGAGTTAAGTCTTGGTTCAGGAGCAATTTGATCTTAATGGCATCGATTGGAGCGTCTCTACCGGCTGTACAGATTGTGGGATACTGCTTCGCAAGGAGACTTATCGATGACATAAAATATATCATAGAGATACAGCAGGCATGGCACTAGACATGGTCAATTGTGATCAAATTGCCCCACCTGGGGCAACTAAATTCCTCATTAGACTTATATATCGGGAGCCCATAACTAGGAGCGACCATATCTCTTATATAGTTGTCACAGCGTTTTTACAAGTTTGGATACTTTTAGATTATCTTCCTGGCAATTGGTAGATTGCACCATGGCAGAACAAAAGATGCCTCATTAGACCATTTCCCACCTCCACATGATCAAATTCCCCAGGGTGGGGATGCAAAGATTGATCAAATGCTGCACATCTGCCCAATACCCCCTGCCCCCTGTGGCTTAACATTGATACATGCATTATTGGTGAGATAAACAATATCAACAGGCATGGCACTAGGCATGACACACAAAGATATAAAATATAACTTACTGATGACGACATAAAGGACATCATACAGATACAACAGGCATGGCACTAGACAAATATATAAACTAGAACTTATCAGTGACAAAGGATGTATACAGATACATGTACATGAGGCATGCCATGCCACTAGACAATATATCCTATAACTTATTGATGATATAAAGGATATCATGAATACAGATACAACAGGTATGCCACACCACTAGACAAACATATAACAAGAACTTATCAACAATTATAGGACATCATACGGATACAACAGGCATAGCACATCCTGCAGACTTGTTATTTTGTTACAATTTTCAAACATCACTCACACTATTAATCATTAATTGAACTTGCACAATAATAACCAGAGTATCAGTCCCTCTCTCCTTAATTTCCTTTTCAAAAGCTAAAGGAGAGAGACTGATACTCGGGTTAGCACACTAATGATTACCAATACTAATCATGTGCTATTTCATTGTATTTTTATGATACCTAGGCTATTTAGTTTTTGTTGTTGTAAATATTAGTGTAATTCAGCTTATGGCTGCTTTTATATACTATTTTTGATAAACGATCTATCTGCCTCTAAGGAAGGCAATATTACTTTACAGTAAGGGAAGAGGTCAAAACAATGGCACTTTTACAGGACCCAATTTTGAGGTGAGTGGGGTTGTACCTAGAACCTATTTTGGCAAAATCTAAATTTTTAACCACAAATATCTTCTTGAATAAAATACTTATTGAAGAAGTAACTATATTTCTAGTTTCTACAGGCAGAGAAGAATGTGTGTCTGCCGTAAAGCAGGTATCCCTATTTTACAATGCAAGAAAATCACCTTCGAAAAAATGGGTTGGGGGTATTACCCGCCACCTCCCCTGACAAAATTGTGTACCATTTGAAAATTCATTATTACTAAGGGCTTCAGTGAAACTTACATGTATGTTTCTAGTGCTTACTTTTAAATTATTTTATATAAGTAATACCATGATCGCCTCTGACAGATTCCTTTGTTTGTTCACACACATTTAAGTAATGGTCCAGATAAGAACTGTAGTAGAATCCATTGTTCTGCAGCAATGAGCCTCCCCCACATACAATTTTGCTTGAATATGCCTTAAGTGCTTTAGGAGGTATCTACATTCCAAACTACATCTCGAAAATAAAGTATTTGTTATGCTATTGGCTATTTTTTCTGTGAAAACGCATAGAAGCCACCATCCAGCCAATCGGATATAGAGAAAACAGAGGATTTTTATCTGCACATTCTCTTCATTTCTCAAACCTGCTTCTTCCATGTGGGATACTTAAAACCATATATGCACAATCTGTAAATATTTAGCCAAGCACATATTACTGCTATTCTTCTCAAAAACAAGATTTGTCCCCAGGGGAAGCCAAGGTCATTCAATCAAACATTAAAATGTATTTGAAAGCAACTCAACTGCAAAGTCTTTAGTTTAGGCAGAGAAAACTGAACTTCTCAGAGATTTGTTCAGTTCCTCACCAATCAGAGTATTGCAAAGTTATACCAAGCCTCAGGAGAAGCGGCCTCGGGACTTCCACAAACTCTCCCTCGGCTTCCGGTGAAATTTAATCACTAATTTCCTTAATTGTCATGGTATTACTTATAATAATTCTTATTGATTTCAGTCTAGTCAAGCTGCATTAGGTGCTGACATTGTAAATATTTGTTTCCTTGGGATAATGTGTGTATTACGGAATGTTTAAAGGCCGACAATGAGGACTGGACAGCATTAAAGTCCAAATTGGAGGCCTTTAAATGACTTTTAAAAAAACTACTTAATAATTTCATGCTTGTTTCGTTGAGTTTTGATGTTTCAGGCTTGTAGGTTTTACTGGCTTATTTACATATACCGGTAGTTGCTTTGTTTGACTTAAGTAAGCAAACGTCCATTAATGAAAAGACGGAATGTCAACAATTATGCGCTTGTTCTCCTGGGAGTATGTTTTTACAACCTGGCATGAAATTTGATGAACATAGTTTGGCACTATAGTTGGCATCACGGACATGCGCAGTGCCGGGGCAGTATATGCAAAAAACAGGTCCCACATTGGAGAGACGGTCTGTATGCATCAAGACAGGTATTGTACCTTGACATTTTTACTGCTTGGGGAAGTCAGTGATCAATTGTGAGACCTCCCTTTGTTCAAGGTATAGGTAATTTGCCTTCAGTACTTTGAAATCCTTTTCTAAGTCCAAGGACTTTGAATATTCAAAGTACTGTAGAGTACTTTGATGGGGTTTCTAAGTACTGCATGTGGTACAAATCGAGACCTCTGGTTGGCTACTTACCTCGTGTATTATTAAGTAGTTTGATATACATCTATAATATACAATGTAAAGATAGGGCCATCCCTTCATGTAGGATGACACAAATTGCTACCAAATTGTATTGTGTTGCATTCTATTGTTGTATTGAATTGTATTGTATTCTATTGTATTTTTGGTAAACATTCGTGTCGTCCTACATAAAGGGATTGCCAAAAATAGATTTTGAGACCAAATGCATGCAAATCAGATTTTATGGTGCAATTCAAAGGACTATTCTAATATTTGTTTCCCAGGATTGTAAGACAGTGTTTATATAATTGTGAAATATTTGGAGTTTATATATCTATAGAGTTAGACCAAATGCATGCAAACCATATAATTTTTATGACGAATGTTTCATTAACTGATTTCTATAAACATGTAAATTAATGCATATTACATTTTGTCATGCCACTTTCGAAATTAAATATACCAGTGAACTTAGATGCATGCTTACTTGCATGTATGGCTAAAATAGCTAAATAATCCCTTTTTATTGTACAACACATCTAGCTCATATTGCTTACTTTTGATTAAAACCACAATTTTGTAAAAAAAAATCCATTCACATTTTAGCTACCAAATATGTTCACACATGTATTAAAATAGTTTCCCTTAATAACCTAAAATGGTAGAAAAATGCCAAGCATTATTGTTAATATTGTGTACCACTATACACTACAATAAAACCTTATCTGTAAACTACTGTATCTTATTATTTTAATTAACTTGGCTATTCACAAATAATATTGATGTCACTGGGTGAAGAGAGCTCGGCAAACAATATTATCTGTTCATTTGTTTAAGTATTCCTTACTGTGCCTGTTAAAAATTAGCCTATATAAAAAATATTATGATATATTATTGTCAATAACAGTTTTAAAATTAGAAGTATTTTTGAACAAATATTTTTTTGGGTTCATTATTTTGATCATGCTGGGCTTCAAGCATAACAGATCAGATGTTGACTGTTATACTTTGCGAGGGCGTAGCTATTGTTGCATTACCTCCTGGGAATACTAAAAACTATGAATTATATATTTGCAATTGTTGTTACATACAATAGCATAATTTCCAAAATTTGCTTTAGTGGTTGTCTTTAAGCCACAAACTATTTTAAAGCAACACAACATGAAATAGTGGTTATATGCACATGCCATTGTCAAGATGTAGGTTTAGATTCTAAAGCCAAATGTTAGATTCTTGTATTTTGTGGCATTCAGCAAGGAGATAGCATTATATTATGGTCCTATGTAGAATCCTATTCCTACATAGGATCCTATTCAGGATTATGTTCCTACATAGGATCCTATTCAGGATCCTGCTCAGGATCCTGTCCCTGTGTAGGATCCTACAGGATCCTGTCCAGGATTTGCACCAGGGTAAGTAAAATCCTAGAGGTGTAATAATATACTTCTTGTAATATATACTTCTTACACATTATTGTACAAGTTTCCAAATTTATTTCTCCCAGTAATATGCAGGGGCAAGGAAAAAATCAACCAATGAGTGAAATATTAGCACATAATACCTGTAAAAACATCAAAATAAGGGATTTACTATACCACCACTCATGATTTTTCTTGTTCACCTCCCAACATCCTGTGTTAATACCAGAGAACAAAGACATGATGGAAAATAAGTGTTGCTGCTCAAATATTAACCAAATTTATTAGTTGTGTAGTACTACACATGTTGTGTACAGTAATATTTAAGACCACAACAAGAATGACACTTCTTTTATTACCAATACCTGCAAGTATTATCACCTCATTGTAAAAAAAATTGCAAAGAACTAATGCATGCAATATATATGCACAAGAATGCAAGAAATATGAGACTATTGGAATAGTAAAAATACAATGGTTTCCTGGTAATGCCCAGCCTCGTTTAGGAGTCTTTTGCACCTCATCAAGATGGCGTCGAAAGAACCCCTGGTACAGGCTGGTGGGATTCGCCGCTGATTGGCTAGACGTTTCGCGCATGCCGATTGGAGAATTTTGAATAGGAAGTGCATTTTTGATTTTAAAAATAAACTGATGTCGTCTTTCGCATTGAGTGTTGAAAACTGCAAATTCATAAGTATAATTATCGTTTTTTAATATCTAAGCTGGATACAAGTACAACTATGTACGGTTGGAATTAATTGGGATCACACTTCAACAGTTAACCGTTCTTCAGCAATGATGAATCCAAGATGGCAGATGCTCTTCAAAATATACCCTCATATTGGGCATATTTTTAGGTTACATGACCAGCCTGTACCTGGGGTACTTTCAACACCATCTTGGACTAGGCACATAAAGACCCCTGGGAACGAGGTTGGGTAATTCCTGTATAGCGTTACTTACTGTTTGTAAACACTGACGTTATTTATATATTATGTAATGTGGTTGGCAAAAAAACCTGCATAATTATTTGTATGACTTGTATGGCACCTAGCAATTTGGGCCTCACAAAATACATCTAAAGTCTCAATTCTGTTTCCAAATCTTAATTATTTTATAAGAGCATATACTAGGCTTCTATGAAAGGGCTTGCTTGTATTTTGGAAGAACAAGAAGAGTAATTTGGCGATGAATATTAGCACCGACCTGTGATATTTTAAGAATAAGTTAAAGAATTCTATGCTGGCTCATTTTTATATTACTTAGTACCCATATTTATTTTCAACATTCATGATTTTAATATTAAGCAAGACATACAGGATAGCTTCCCACCACTTCTAATGCTTAGTATGTTGTAAATAGTTATTGAAAAGCCCAGAGGGGAATGGCAATAAAATATGTATGTATTTTATAAGTAACTGACTGTGTTCATGCCTCGTTTCTGCCAACCACAGAATGTACAAATATGGCGTGACTTGTCTTGTGTGACGTCACAGTAAGTATCGCTATAGTGCAATTTCTTTGCAGATTGATACAATACACAACTTATTCATCGGCTAACCAGCTAGAGCAGATTTCGTATGAGTGGGACAAACTACAGCATGTCCGTAGCCTTACCGTAACCATGCTGTACCATACTCCTGTAATTTGAGGACAAAATCAATAGGGAAACCATTTCAATGTCACGGCGTGCCATACAGTAACCGTGCTGTAGTTTGTGCCACTCGTGCAACATCTACTATAGTGTGGCTGTGTATTACAGCTCGTTTCATATGTGATTAGATAATGTCACACGTGGCATGTACACAAAAGTATGTGACACATTACAGCATTGCGTTGTAATTCTTTAAATAGTCATTCGCATTTGGCTTGCCTAAAGGCTTACCAAAATACACGACCCATAAGAAATACACCGCTGAATTAGTTGGTTAGCTGACTAATACCCGATGCAAGTCTGAGCTAATGATACCTATTAATCTAGCTTTGGTTAATTATTTAGATTCTATTGAATATTCACACACCCATACCAAATAGAGCGGTTTTCGATTGAGTAACCACAGAACCAATCACGGTATCGAGTAAAAACACAATGAGCCAGAACTGAAGTAATTCACGATTGGATTTACTTGACCAATCACAAGGAAACAAACGCAATCGTGGATGGCGTGATGATTGATGGCGTGATGGACCAAAACATGTTTGGTTTTAGTTTAGCACTCGATTGGCTGATTTCCACAGCCAATAGGAAAACAGAGCAAACACAAAACCAAAGCAATCACGGATTGTTTCGACACTCAATCGAAATCCGCTCTACTTATCAGTGATTACCATCCCCCACACCTACATGTATATCCAGGAGCCTCCCTGATATCTCCTATACAGGTGTCACAGCGTTTTACAAGTTGGGCTATTTTTAGATTATTTCCCCCGCCAATTGTTAGGTTGCACCGTGGCAGAACAAAACATGCCTCATTGGCTACTTTTGTTATACTAAACAACATGGCTGATACGCTTTTTATGATTTTATTCCCATTAGGAATAATTGCAACTCAACAATAGCGGGAACCATTCTAAAAGTAACCTAACTTGTGAAAACGCTGTGATATAGGCCTAGTATGCGGGATGGACGCTCCTAGTTATGGACTCCTGGTATATCCCATCCCCAATCTAAGCATTTCGTAACATGTGAGATTTGCTAATGAGTGTCATTATTCGTCTATGTGGTAAGGGGGTAGTACTAAAATTCAATTTTCACAATGAATTCTTTAGTCTTCTTGGTTGCATGAATCAAAACAGGCTTAATTTCCAACCACTACTTGGTGTGTTGTTCCCTGGGTGGATGTGAATGCAGCCAACCAAGGCAGTGACGTCAGGCTACCTCTAATTTATGCATACTAGTACTGCTTCTATTGCAAATCCTTGAGATTTTTCTGCCCAAACAGCTCTAACACTGGACCAATAACATCATCAAGCAGCTCTACCTTCACAGTAACTGTCATTGTCAAAACATGTTCTTTACGCTGTTCTGCTCGATTCCTGCTGACAGGTCACTGATTGGTCAAAACGAACAATAACAAGTCCAGTCTTGTTTCAATGAGAAATCACAGGGATATTTGTGCCTGACGTGGTTCATGGAAATCAAGCCTAGAATCAAAAATGCTGTAACCACTTGGTTTTTAGACTGAAACAGCCTTTTATCTTCTAATCTTTTCAGTAAGAAAAACACCATTAAACATGTAGACCTAAAAAGTATTGATTAATACATTGTTTTATGAAACAATATTGGAATACAACAATATTGGTTTACAATTTGTTGACAATTTCAGTCCCAAAAGCATGCTGTAACATGTAAACGTAAACCCCAAACCAGTTCCAATCCCCTTTTCTAATCATTATAGTCTACTATTTTAAAATACTAATAAATAGCAATGCTAAAATATTTCCTACCACACTTGCATTTTTAAAAGTTTTTTTATTTTCAAAACTTTTAAAATGTTATTTTTAACACCATCTTCAATTTTAAAATTCTTGTTTGAGCTAACATCACATTCCCAGAGCCTGTTTTGTTTCCTGAACCATCAAAATGGTATGCAAGATGTGTAGATTCCTTACTTTAAAATTCGAAAATTCTCATTCTAGGGCAGGTTTACACCTCAAGAAATGTATTCATAGAGTCATTTGAATAAAATGTATTAATTGTTGTTGTGGGAACTCTTAGTCTATGAAAAAAAAGTATGGTGTTTTAAATGTTAAGGTACAATGGAATTTTATGGGTAGACTACATGTACAGTAGATTATGTAGCCTGAATTTCAGCCGTCTCCTCTTATCTGGTTCATTCCTGGAGACGGCTGAAATTCAGGCTATAGATTATGCCAAACACTTAAAAACAAGCAAAAATGTTTGATATCTAGCATGCTAGAGATAGTAATATTAAACAAAGATGCTGTAATAGTGTCAAAAAGAGAAACTGCCTTAGAGACAGAGGGCATTGAGATAACTAGTCCACTAAATTTTAAAGTCTCTGTCAACCATTATACTTTGCAAGGGTGTAGCTATTGTTACATACATTTTTGTACCTTCTGGGAATACTATAAAACTATACCATTTTTTATTCCAATAATTGTTCTTACACTTCCAATCTCGTAATTTCTCATATGAAATTCACTGGAGTTGTGCAAAGTGTAACAGTCAACAGAGTCTAAAGACTTTTCACAATGCATACCTAATCAGACTGCATTATAACACTAATCTTTATTTTCAAGGTTTCTGAATTACAAACCTTGCACGAACCTTGCACTTTTAATTGATCAAGGGAACAATAAGACCACCAGACTGCCCAGTTATGAATAAAAGATTACAGTCAAAACGGGTCAAGCGTTCCTATACCCAGAGCCAGAAATTAAGTTCATTATTCGAGATTTTATTTCCATTGTTGAATTGAAACTTGCAAAATTCAAAATGAGCCTAAATTCAAATGAGTTCCCTTCGCAGCCATTCTTGGGTCTAGCATTTGCATGACAACACTAAGGACGGCTGCAAAGGAGACTAAAATAATTATTATAATATGCTATGGAATAAGATGTACAAGGTTTTTGCACATAATTTTGTTAATTTTTTTTATTAATAATATATACAATCAAAATTCAATTGGGGCTCAATTTGCATTTTGCAAGTTTTGTTTTAACAATGGAAATTTGAAACAAAGAATGAAATCAAATTACGAATATTGAACTTCATTTCTTGGTCAATGGAGGAACGATTGCCCTGTTTTTACTGTGCAGTTGTAATATTGTGTATGAGTTGCATGTATGTATTGGTGTATGTTAATAAACTAATGGATTTACTCCACTGTTACAGACTTGGCAAGATTTCTTGGACAGTCAACCTAAAATAGGAGAACAAAAACAGACATTAGAACACTAACTAGACAAGAGTTAAATGTAGTATAAGGGAGGTCTCATAACCAATCACTGACCTCTCCTTTCCAGGATAAAACATGATGGTAAAACTCCTGTCTTAATGCATACAGACCGTCTCACCATTATGGGATGTAAACTATGAAGCTGAACTCTAATTTTACATCAAAACGTCAAAATTATTAAATATAATATACAGTGTATTATACAGTTTTATTTCACAAGTACATTATTTTTAAGATACACTATTCGCATCCGATCTGTATGGGATTTACAGCTCGCCATTGTAAATACCTCCATACAGATCATCTGCTCATAATTTTGTACAGAGCTGTCATTGAGTTATTGAGTTGCCAGTTTTTTTGTGCCATAAACTACAACTCTGGCTTTAAGTTTTGCAACAAGTAGACAGCGATCATCATCATAGCTGCTACGGTGACAATGGCTGGTACTGGCTTCTAATGACAGCCCTGTTGTATATATAATTACTTACAGCAATAAATCTCTAGTCTGAAGTACAATGCAGTACTTACATCATATCCTCTGAGTACAGCAATGTGAAATGAGAGTAGCTGTAGTGGAATGACAGTCAGAATACCCTGAAGGCAGTCCACAACTTTGGGGACCTCAAGTAAACGTGATGCATGTGCCCTTACATCATCGTCATTTCGATTGCAGATTAAGATGGGGCGACCCTAGGAGGTAATGGTATAGAAAATACATCAGCTATGATTTATAATGAAGAGGCCAAGACCAAAGTAATGGATGGTATTTCTTTGTTATTGTTTTAGTAAATAAATATCCTTTCTTTACAAGCTACAATACAATATGTAAAACTATACCGGGCTTCTGACAGGTTTTGAAAAAAAAAATTGTGCGGGATTTTGGACGTACATTGTGCGGGAAAAAACGTTATTGTGCGGGATTGCACAATATTTTGAGAAATTTCAACAGGCTAACAAAATATATTCTCGTTAATTTAAAAGCTAGTTCATTCTGACGTTCGAGCAGAGGGTAAAGAAAAGCTCTTGAGTCTGTGAATACTTTCCCGCTTATCGTTTCGGTACACATTTCTCACAAAAAAATTACCCCAAAATGCCCAGATCGCTTTAATTTGAAGGAACAGATATCAGAGAAGGTATTCCTTTGATTGATTTCTTTCAAACTCGCAAAATTGATCCAAAAACAAACCTCAAATGTGATAGTTTTGTTTACACTCCGCTCGAGAGTGAAACGATCATAGAAGAGCCACAAGGCGCTATTTAACGACGACTCTGATTCGCTATTTGCAAAACAATTACCACAATCCACCAATGAAAAACAATATAATAGAAACTAGAGCCCAGGCTGGCGCACAGCCAATTGGATTGAACACCTTGCTGTTTTTTTTACAAACTTAGAGCCCAGGCCGGCGCAAGCCATGAATGGAACGCCTTGTTGTTGTTTTCATCTGCTCGAGCCGTTTGAACAAAACAAGGGATTTCTCGACGTGTTTTGGAAGGTAAATGGGGTGAAAATGGCCTTAAATGTTTCCTTTCCAAAAATCACAGTAAACAAGAGGAATGCCTGTTTTAACTAAAATTTTCAACAAATTGTGCGGTATTTTGCAGATTTTTAGGAATTGTGCGGGAATGTGCGGGTTTGACCAAATTGTGCGGATCCGCAACCGTGCAACCTGTCAGAAGCCCTGACTATATTTAAAATATGTAGAGGAAATTGTATGAACGCAAGTGCTATACATGATTTATGGACACAGTGATATTTTGAAAGTTCTGATAATTGCATGAGGCTTTAGGTGATTTTTTGTTAATAATATACTGAGCAAACATTATTTTGCTGAGAGCATGCAACTGTGCACTCAGTAACCTTTTTATGCACTAGTTATTGACCAATCAGAATCCAGATATTTTGTTGAGTATATTATTATAAGTTGTTATACTGGTAACGGTCCATCAATAGACCAGTTGCAAACATGGGGCGAAATACAGTGTTTGTTATATGGGAATCGAATTTTTCAACTATTCACTGTCTGCAAACTTAAGATTACCAGGTAAAAGATTAACTGATCAAAATTTGAGGGATGTACAGTAGCTGTACTGGGAAGTTTGCAATCATGTTTTCAGTTTTCCATACATTTGTCTAAATTTTCTTGTGGACTTTGACTAATAAAATGTTGTTATATACAGATAAATGGATGGAAAACTGAAAACATGATTGCAAACTTCCCAGCACAGCCACATCCCTCAAATTTTGATCAGTACATCATTTATTTACCTGGTATCTTAAATAATGGCAATCAGGATTATTGCTTTGCGAGCCCATGTTTACATTTGAACAATAGAAAATCGGTTTTCTATTGTTGAAGTTCGCAAAGCATTAATCCTGATTGGCATTCTTTAAGTTTACAGTCTGTGAATATTTCAAAAATTTGATGTTACGGAAATTATTTGGCATTGGATTCCCATACAAACACTGTATTTTGTGCCATGCTTGCACCCCTTTCAAAATGTTGGAATTAACTGCGAAGTGGTCTATATGGCAGAGATTCCACTAGACACTTCCATTAGCCACTACTCTGTACCAGCATGAGATTGTTATTTTTTTCGGTACAGAGCCACAAACAATCGGTCGTATCCATGCATTAGTAACGAAAAATAAAATAAAAAATTGACTATTAATAATAATTATTTTCAAATCTTATTGAAAACACATGGGGCATGTTGGAAGATGTTTGTAAAAATATCCAATCTAATTGTAGCATGTAAACAAGGTCTACACCTGTAGATGTAGACAAATGTTTAGCCATATTGGTCTAGATAAGGTAGAGAAAGTGCATTCACTAGATGGTTGCAAGCGTGAAATTTTATTGGTGCGGCAGCCTCACTTTTTTCCCGGTTGAGTTAATTTTTTTATTGGGAAAAAATGGCAATTGTCTACCTAGCGGAATCTCTGGGCATTCAAGAAAAGAGAAAGATAATCCTTTAACTCAATTATGAAGTAAATTATGGTAGTTTTCAAAGACAAACACTGAAGCCTTGGTCTGACAAACACTGAAGCCTTGGTCTGACAAACACTTACTTTTCGAGCAGTCACTTCGTGAAGTGCATTCATACATTTCTGTAAAAAAAGAATCAGCAGATTAGACACCATACTCTGAATTAAAAATTATGTGCACAGCTTTTTTCCAAACAATGTTGACCTTTGAAAAGTGGAAAGCACAATATGCATAAGGAGGAAATTACCCTAAATTTAACATGATTCTGGCTTTAGAAATCACAAAGTTCGATTTTTAGTAGCTATATTGATTTCATAGTTCACTCTTACAGGTTGTTACAGTTTCTACCCATAGTTTGTTTTGGTCTTAGTACTCTTTTGCTGTGGCCGCGGGTTCAAGCCCAAGTAACACGCGAGTTGAGTAAATTGTTGCTATCTCGTCCTTGCTTCAAGGGTTTTTCTCTGGGTTCTCCGGTACCCCACAAAAATGAATATGCTAAATTCCAATTTGATCTGTGGATTAGCTACCCTGGGTACCAGAGTCTCCAAGCTCCACTCGTTTACTTTCTCTTCTCAGCTAAACCGCAAACCACCGCTTTGCAGCGGTTTGGCCGAGAAGAGAAAGTAAACGAGTGGAGCTTGGAGACTCTGGTACCCAGGGTATGGATTAGCTGATTGCTGACTTTGGTCAAATGGGCCCCTATATGTAGTTTGTTTCAGGGTGTCCTTTTTTTTTTTGCAAGTTGCACTTCTTTTACTGGCACCAAGAGACTGTTTTACAATCTAACATAAATGTATGGAGTCAAATATGCATTATAATAATTATAGGAAGGCCTTGTAAGATAATATGGACTACTTTATGCTACAGTTTACAACCTTGAGTTTTGGTTAGAGCCTTCAAAATACAGGCTGCTATGCTGGATGACAATCCACTTTCAACAAATAACATCCCTACATTCTCTTGAACATCCCTACATCTATACTGTAGTTAGGAGTGGAGAGATGAAGGGTAATGACCCACTACCTTCCAAATGCATGACATGCTCTTACAGAGCTAACTGGACTTGTGTATCTCACAAGGCCTTCAAGTTTCTATTTATGAGATCCCTCAGTTTTACATTAAGGCTAGCTCCTATTAACTTTTAACAGTTAAAGGGACTAGCTGTGTCACGGTGAGAGACCATTACATGGCTGTTCACGGTCATTATCAGCAATTCTCGTATGAACTGACGAACCTCACGCACATGTGGGATGGTAAAATCAAAGCAAATATTCGAAAATTACTAATAAACTGTGTCAATATAAGTCTTCAAGTAAAATATTGAAAATACTTTCGATCAAGCATCGAAGGAGGGGAACTACGTGTAATCAATTTAACAGCCACCAATCGAACACCAACTTCATACATGCATTGTACCATGGCATAGCCCCTTTAAAACATAGCTGATAACAGCCACGATCTATTAATTGTGCTTCATAACGTTAGCTTGATGGTTTACAATCAACCTGTCCTATATTGTTACAATCAGTCGAGAAACAAGGCTATGAGTGCGCCAGCAGAAGAGTAACAGCGAGAGGCCACCTGGCTAGTGATAGGGGAGCCAACCCCAATACCCTTTTGTCTGGCTGCATACTCCCCCAACCCTTATTTATTCACCCGTGTGGCCTCTCACTGTTATCACTCTTCTGACCATGCTTGTAGTGCTGGTATACACCCTTTAATAAGTCTGACTGTAAGTATAATCAATGACGTCATACATTTGTACGCGCACTTCTCATGCATCAGGACTTGCATGCCTGTTTTAAAATGTAGTTACCAGTGCCTCTGTCATATCTTGCAAAGTCTGAATTATATTGCCATCTTTTATGCAAGAAATACATTCCCGATTTGTTGCTTTTCCGTGATTGACGTCACAATAATTGAATTCCAACCACTTATTAAAAGGGTCTATAAATGAATACAGTCTAGCACAGAACTATACTTACAGGGAATACATAATCTCTTGTGATGACCATTATTACAGGCATAGATTTGTCTACCAGGGCCAGTGGGCCATGCTTCAATTCTCCAGCCAAGATACCCTCAGAGTGCATGTATGTCAGCTCCTTGATTTTCTAAGTAATAAAATAGTACATTCCGATTGGCTAAGAGCAGTGAAGTTCAATCTGGCTACATCAGTGCAAATTACACTTTTCACAAAACCAAAGATGTTGACAAATGTGAAGCACTGAATAGCATCTATTTATTTGATGAAGAAAGCCTAAGAAAAATGGGAAACTGTTTTTTTCCCCCCAGAAGTTTTCCCCCTGACTGGGCTACCCGTGGTGCACGGTTGACACAGGTAGCCCAATCCAAAAAAAAAAAGAGCCAGCAGTTTTTTTAACAAACACAGGACTGAATTATTATCTGTTATGTATATTATTAAAAAGATAATCATACGATTTTAAATAAAATCATTTCTGCAATATTTTAGTGGAAAAGAACTGATTAAGAAACAAAGTTGCCTTTTCCTCCTTTATCTTCAACAGCATAAACGTCTTAACTTTAGAAAAGCAGGACAATTCGATCGATCTTTAAGGATATTTTGGTAATGATAATAACATAGTGCTTACCGGCTAAAGTGAACAAGTTGCACCGTAAATTTGTTGTCGGTAAGTGGTCGGTAAGTGGTCGGTAAGTGGTCGGTAAGTGGTCGGTAAGTGGTCGGTAAGTGGTCGGTAAAATTGTGTCGGTAAGTGGTTGGTAAGCTGTCGGTAAGCTGTTGGTAAGCTGTCGGCAAGTGGTTGACTCATTTGAACCAAAATATGCTTTATACCTTCTTATGTTTCCAACGTTCTGGCAACGATAAACCGCTTCGATAACAGATACCAAATTAAAATTTCCGCAGCACTCACTGTTGGGCCTCTCCTGTTGTGTCAAAAACCAGACAATCAGTCTGAAAGCGCATGAATCGTTACCTCACACTGGCTCAAGAATATTTTCAACCAAAATAGGCTTAATACATGTAGCTTCCAAAGTTTCCAACGTTGTGGCAACGATAAACCCCTTTGAATTTCGCTCTGTTCCGTTCGAAATTTCGACAAAAAATCAATCAGATACGTGAAAATTCTAATGCCAAAGCAAAATATCGCCAACCTGCGAGCGACATTTAGAAGATATTTCGTTTATTGTCAAACGAAAATTCGGACCAGGTTATCGAAATATCGTACGTGTTCATTGCACAATTTCGTATATTAACCTTTCTTTCACCAGCGTGACAAATTCGAATTCACAACAAACAATTTTACAAACGTTTTGGTAAATACAGGCGTCAAAAAGTCAGGATTCTAAAATAATAGATTTGCCGCAGTTTGCCTGTGTTGTTTAAAGAACACGTGATATCACGTGGGAATCCAAGATGGCGCAGGTTCACTAATTTACGGAGTTGAATCGAGAATATGCTGCAAAGAAGAAAAGACAGATATATTGAGTTCACTATTTTCATCAATATCCAACTATCTACAACGTAGTAAGAATACGCTTATTGACAAATTCCATTCTAACATTGGAAAGCTACGTGATATCAAGAGCGTAGCGTGTATGTACGCACATACGCACACTTTGAGTTTGAGACGAAAATTCCCTGTTTGTACAACATGTACTATCAGCTGGATTTTACTTTGAGACGAAATTTCCCTGTGGAAACCATTCCTCAAGTACTGTCGGTAAGTGGTTGGTAAGTGGTTGGTAAGCTGTTGGTAAGCTGTTGGTAAGTGGTCGGCCGACCACTCACCGACAACAAATTTACGGTGCAACTTGTTCACTTTAGCCGTGCTTACCAGTGCTCCCTCAAGACAGGTAGCAAATTGATATCCTCGACCCATAACCAGCAGGCTTTTGTGCTGATACAACTCCTGGGCGAGAGCCTGAATCTGGTCATCTAACTTCAGCACCTCCTTGATCAGTTCTATACAAAATGATGAAAATAACAAATAACAATAATTATTCTGAAATACATTAAAGACCACAATGAAATATATGTTTTGTTACTAATGGCAAAAAGTGATGAGAACAACAGTCATGTCACTCGACTGCCTCTCGTGCTGTGCTTCTTTGTTCTCATCACATTGTGACGTCATTAATTTTGTACATCTATAAGAGGACAGACGCAGTGAAGGCCAAAATGACATCTATTTACTAAATATAACATTCTGAAACACGATGAAGACAATGTTGAAATTTGTATTTTGAAGAATCAAATAACAAAACGTGACTCATCACAACTTGACGTAATCTGTGTATCTACATGTACATGTATTTAACAATAACACGTGATATCACGTGGAAATCCAAGATCAGGCGCAGGTTCACTAATTTATGAATATGCTGCAAAGAAGAAAAGACGGATATATCGAGTTCACTATTTTCATCAATATCCAACTATCTACAACGTAGTAAGAATACGCTATTGACAAATTCCATTCTAACATTGGAAAGCTACAATGTACGTGATATCAAGAGCGTAGCGTGTATGTACGCACACTTTGAGTCTGAGACGAAAATTCCCTGTTTGTACTATCAGCTGGATTTTACTTTGAGACGAAAATTCCCTGTGGAAACCATTCCTCAAGTACTGTCGGTAAGCTGTTGGTAAGCTGTTGGTACATGTACAAATGTAAGTTGTCGGTAAGCTGTTGGTAAGCTGTAATTGGTAAGCTGTTGGTAAGTGGTCGGCCGACCACTTACCGACAACAAATTTACGGTGCAACTAATGTTCACTTTAGCCGACTATGAGCTTGAAGTTTCTACTGGCTGATAGTTGATGAGCGTAGCTCCGAGTCAACTATCAGCGAAAGAAACTGAGAGCAAGTATTCTAATTGTTTTAGTACAAACCAACTAGTAGTTCAACGCACTACCTTAAACTGAAACAAGAGTTTTTGATGACTTAGCAGCCATTGTTTTGCTTTTAAAAACCAGCTTTTTCACTACTCAATATCGATCACAGAATAAATAGTGAGTTAGCTTACCCAACCAGATTGCAGGATTCGCAGGGCTCGACACTAACAGTTACCCTGTCACCACTGGAAAGTAAAATTTTCATGTGGAAAGTAAAAAGTTTGGTTTGGAAAGTATGTTTTTAATACATGTTCAATAGTTACTCAGTTTACTTTTCCACTGTGGCAACAAGTCTTAAAAGTTAGTGTCGAGCCCTGATTCGTGATAGAACACTAGTTGGTTTCTACTAAAAGAGGACAGACACACAACAGACTGGTCTATTTGTTATTACTCTTTTCATTGAAGTTCAAATCTCGTTTGGAAAAATTGCATTTAGCCGACCGTCAATCAAACGTGGAGTCTACCTAGATTTAACTGACTTTTGATTGACGGTCGGCTGAATGCAATTTTTCCAAACACGCACTTTAATGAAAACAGTTCTAGTAATATAATATAGTGTGGTTTTTGCTTGAGTGTAGTAAAACCCATAACCATATGGTGCCTGGAATAGGATGGCCAGTTTTAATTTTTGTCTTGTTCCCCTTGAGTAAAAGGAGTAATGCAGATAGCCACTAAAATATTACTTGTCGTACCACAGGAGCAACCGTACTAAGCGATAGCATGGCGATTATAGAGTGAAATCCCCTGGAATAAAAGGAGTAATGCAGATAGCCACTAAAATATATCCTGTTCATAAAGGCTTTTATTTCAGTAAAGAGTTGGAAAGCGAACGCATGGCGAGTATAGAGTGAAGTACTTGTCGTACCACGGGTCGAGCAAGCGTAATAAGCGATCGCATGGCGAGTATAGAGTGAAGTACTTGTAGTACCACGGGAGCAAGCGTACTAAGCGATCGCATGGCGAGTATAGAGTGAAGTACTTGTCGTACCACGGGAGCAAGCGTACTAAGCGATTGCACGGCTAGTATAGAGTGAAGTACTTGTACTACCATGGGAGATAGCGTACTAAGCGATCACAGTACTTGTCGTACCACAGGAGCAAGCGTACTAAGCGATAGCATGGCGAGTATATACAGTGAAGTACTTGTAGATTTTAGTCAGTGGTATTAAGACTGAGTTTAATCACTCTAAATTACTGATTAAAATTATCAGCAGAAATTATTGATCTTTGACGAAAATATTTAATTGTTCTCTCCAAACGAATATTGTACCTGGGGAATGGAAACTCGCTCGACTAACCCAAGTTTACAAAAATGGGACTAAAACAGATGTAAATATTTATTGTCCAATCTCCATTAATTGTCCCTGCTGTGGCAAAAGTATTTGAGAAGATTATATATGACCAACTTTACAAGTACCTTAACAATAACACTGGTATGTAATCAACTAAAGTCGATTGAGGTATGCTAACTGCCGTGGAAAGCGAGTAGCAGCTGACATTTCGAGCGCTAGCCCTTCGTCAGAGCAAAAGAGCAAACTTAACAATAACCACTTATTGGCGGACTCAATCTGGCTTCCGATCCCTTCATAGCACCATGATGGCACTACTTGGAGCTACAAATGACTGGTCTATGAATATCGATCAAGGTCTTCTAAATGGCACCAATTTTATCGATCTCAAAACATTCGATACCATAGACCATGACATTCTGGCATCATCCTTGATGCCTAGCTAGCTGTCTTCCGAAATACGTAATAAATTCCCTATTAAAAAAATATATTGAATATGAATTCAAGGTATTTTTCTATTTGAGGAGAACTGAACAATCACGCGCTTGCTCATTTTGAGACACTAGCACTTGAAGACTCTACAATTATTCATAGTAGATTAAATTTAGGATATGACTTCAATGATAAAAATAATAAAAACATATATATTGCGTGGTTACTGTCGCTACAACCAATACAGAGCGGGAACTCTAAATCCTTTTAAAGGATGTATTAGATAACATCAATGTTTGGCATAGAGTGAATAAACTCTTAATACCACTAAACTCGAATTTATTATCATTGGCTACCGACAAAAAACGTTGCGACACAGGATGGCAAAGAGTGAATAAACTCAGTCTTATAATACCACAAAAATCGACAAGTACTTCACTGTATACTCGCCATGCGATCGTTTAGTATGCTTGCTCTCGTGGTACGACAAGTACTTCACTCTATACTCGCCATGCGATCGCTTATAAGTACGCTTGCTCCCGTGGTACGGCAAGTACTTCACTCTATACTCGCCATGCGATCGCTTAGTACGCTTACTCCCGTGGTACGACAAGTACTTCACTCTATACTCGCCATGCGATCGCTTAGTACACTTGCTCCTGCGGTACTACAAGTACTTCACTCTATGCTCGCCATGCGATCGCTTATTACGCTTGCTCCCATGGTACGACGAGTACTTCGCCCTATACTCGCCATGCGATCGCTTTCCAACTCTTTACTGAAATAAAAACCTTTACGAACAGGATATATTGGTATACATGTATGTTGCCTTGAACTTAGTGGCTATCTGCATTACTCCTTTTACTCCAGGGGAACAAGACAAAAATTAAAAGTGGCCGTCCTATTCCAGGCATGGTAATTACCCATAACCAAAGTAATTACATAGCCAATCACCAGAGCAAGTAAAAACACAACGAGCCAATCATGAGCTTCAATGGTACAAGCAACCAATCAGGAGGAAAAGTAAACACAATCATTGACAACATACCAAGACGTGATTGGCTTAATTTAGTTTGCTATTGTTAGGTCCTAAAACATTTTCCCAGCCAATAGAAAAGCTAAGTAAACACAAACCCAAAGCAATCACTTTTTGCTTTCGACACTCAATTGAAAACCACTCTAGCATACATGTACATGTACATGTATCTTCTGATAGACGATGAAGACAACAATGAACAAAATGTATATATTTGAGAAAAGACAAAACACGACAAGAACAAAGTCACCATTGGACTGTATCTTGTGATGTATTTCTTTTTCTTCATTTTTGTCATGCTTTGACATCCATTTGCTCACAACAACAGGGGAAATGTGCAAGAATGATAGGATAGATACACCACATGCAAGACAACTAATTATCATGCACACATAATTAATTCACCTGGGAGTTCTTTCAAGGTAGATATGATATCTCTTCGTTTCTCCTGCATGGAAATTCTGTCTTCGGACATCATGAGGCCAAACATGACGAGGGCCAAGAACTGGCTGGTGTACGCCTACAAAAATGAATAACAGTCAAAAATACGCAATTCAACGTTTTGGTCGCGTACTTCTACTTTCGTGTATGTGAAGAACAATGTCTCCATTAGAGGAGAAAAAGAAAAATAGCAAAGCAGTAGCTGTACTGTACTGTAAATTTCTCTTACAGTGCATACTCGCTGTGATTGGATCAGACAAACAAAAATAACAAGGAAGCCTTCTCAACATTAGGCCTGTTAATCGTGCCGCTCCACTTGTGTTCCTCACTAATAACTGTCGATTCATATGGCAAACATAATTTGTTGAACCAATTGTAGCGATGAGGGAATCTGGGTGTAGATTTTAATTTTTGCACAAAAATTGAATTTAAACATTGCACAATTCATGTATTTAGTGTCACATAATGCAACAGCATCAGGATGCAGCACCTACATGTAATAGCCCATTTTCGATGTATGCTTCACTTGTCACGCGCAAAGGTTTCAATATGAGGCTCCAGAGTAAATTTAATTGATTCTTTTCTCAGAGAATACCCAAGAGAATAGAATTTTAAAAAATACCCCAGAGCCTTGTGTTGAAACCTTTGTGTGTGAAAAGTGAAGCATATAATGATCAGAAGTGGGCTATTCAAACATGTTGACACCCTAATGGGTCTTTGGCAGTTTGGCAATTTATTATGTGGTTTGTACCGGATGGCAAAAATCCTTACTTCATTTCTTTAAAGGTATGGTAGTGTCCCAGTCAACTCTCGTTATTGCGGACACCCTCGGCACCGTGATTTGGTGTCCGTAATAGCGAGAGAGGCTGCAATAGCGGGGTGTGAGAATTTTTTTTTTATTACAGCGTCAAAATGTTGATTTACGCACATGTAGTGGATTAATTAACTGACCAATTTTTCACAATCTTACGAATCTTGAGAGGTATTTATAACAAAGTAATGATCACATGCATGTTCTTGAAAGTTTCTGTAACTTTCTGTACTGTACTGAGATTGATTTAGTTTAAATGCTTATCATTTTGCACATGCTCTAAGGATCTATGGAAGCGCTGAAAAGGCATACAAATGTATGATCCATGTAACCTGCGTTCAGTCAGTCAGACCGAAATATCCAAGTCATTCTTTCACGAAAAAGAGTCCAATGCTGCTCTGTGACTTTCTGCTTTTGGCAGCAGTTTCACTTTCTCCCCAAGCCTGTTAAACTCGCTTGTGAGTGCATATTGACCGCACTGACCACGCAGTTACGATAGTTGTCGATGACTTGCCCGCACACTGAAAAAATGTAGTTGTTGATAAAAAACCAAGCATGATATAGTTGTCGACAGCTAAGCAGTTTCCCTTTTCGAAAAGGAAAACTCCTTTGTTGTTGACAAGTGAAAATTTGGCATTTTGTTGTCAACAACTTACATGTACGTTTTTAGTAACAAAATAGTTGTTGACAACTAAACCTCTAGTCTGTGGAAGTCCTTAGTCCCCAAATGTCCATTAAGGTGAAGCATTTATAGAGGGACATTGTTTATGAAGCTAGACATTACAGTATCAACTAATTGTAGCTGAGATTGGTCATTTCACTTCCAGAGACTGTGGGAAGGTTTGGAAGAACACATGTCTGGCCAAGTAAGAAAAAATATTTGAAGGCCTGGGTGTCCGCTATAACGAGAGCCGAAACAATAACAATGTTAACGTTGGGACTGCATGCGTGAAGTGTCCGCATTTCTGTAATAGCGAGAGTCCGCAATAGCGGGAGTTATTCTCAGTCAAACCTCTGTAAGCTTTCCCCAGGGATCTGTATGCTGTCCGTAATAACAGTGTCCGTAATAGCGGGGTGTCCACAAAGCGAGAGTTGACTGTATTAGCAAAACTTGTTTGTAAATGCTATTTTCCAAAACTGTGTTTTGAAGGCGATGGTTTGCCATTCAGTAAAGCCTTTCCCATGGGATCACGAATGAAATGCGCCTTATGCATGATGATGTCACGTGATCACCACCATGCTTGAGGCCTGTTCGTTATTGAAGTGATATATCAGCATGTGACTGTTAGCAAAAGGCCTATCAATTCAGACAGCTCTTCTGTCGAACTTAATTCATCTGAGCGGGCCTAAGTTACAGCATGCTGAGGTAACAGTGCCACACAATCTGCTCTTATTAGCACTGTTGTCGTTCGAGTGAAAAACAGTTACTGTACCACAGCCATACTGTCAGTATAACTCTGTAATCTGGTTATATCAGAAGGACAAAAAAATCATTATAGGAAACCATTTCAAAAATTAAAGAGACTAGCATGCACGTTTTACTGACAAATACAGGCATGCGCTTACTGTACGAGTCCAGCATTTGCTCGCTCTTAATCCCATAGAAACCAAATTAGTATGCACTAAGTACTTAGAGAATACTAATAAGGAATTCCTTCGTGGGTGTGACCATATTCTAAAGGGTTAGATAATGAACGCTCATGTTTTATGGCATTTAGAATGTCTTGCTGTCTTGCATGCAAGACATTCTAAAAACCCATTCTAAATGCTATAAACCACTCTCGTTCATTATCTAACCTACATGTGTATACATCTTCCAACTGAGTACACTGCAGTGTGCTGTGGTCACCAATAAAGCATTGTCATTAGCCAATCACCTGCTTGGATTTTGTACTGTGCACAAAGCTGAAATATTAATATGACATACTGTACAGTAATCGTGCCGTAACTTTCCCATGCCTATGAAATCTGTTTTGAATTGAGAACTACACATGTAGCAAGATTTCTCTTGTAGTTACAATGTAGTAACATCACAATTAGCCTGCAAATACAGCCGTCTCGCATCGGGAACCACAGTCAAAACATGGCTCCCGGAGAGAGACGTCTGCGTCTTAAGACCGAAAATTCCATACTGATGATGTTTTGCGGAAAGGATCTGGTCGTGTCATTTGATTGGCTAGTATGCCTAATTACATGTATCACATAAGAGCCAATCAAATGACGCGACCAGATCCTGTCCGCGAAACGTCATCAGTCTGGAAATTTCGGTCTCAAGACCCAGCCGTCTCTCTCGGAAGCCATGGTTTGATTGTGGTTCCCGATGTGAGATGGCTGTATTCACAGGCTACAACACAATATCTGTTGCTCTAGTGACTGGCTAACCTTAGTGCTCGCTACTCCAATCTCTGGACCAGCATTAATGTGACATCCACACATACTTTCTCTGGAAATGGAACTGCCAACTGTAAATATAACATTTCCAAAATAATCAGCACAATGCATTCGTGGTAGAGCAGTTTTCGATTCAGTGTCATAATACCAAAACCAAAGTGATTACATTTGCAGGAAAACAATTCCCTGACATCTCACCAACTTTTCACTGACCTCCAGCTCACACTTGTATTTTTTCCAAATATTCGATCGCTATTTTGGGACAGCAACATTGAACAAAACAGGTGAAACTAGCCCCAAAAATAGATATGTGAAGCCTGACGAAAAATTTCCTAACTTTTCATTGAAATTTGGGATTCTAAATTCCCAGACCTTGAACAAAAATTGTTTTCCCCCGACGTTTCCCGGACCGTGGGAACCCCGTTCCAGAGCCAGTCACTGGTCGGAAGCTTTCCTATTGGCTGTAAAAATGTTTTGTAATTATCAGCCAATCAAGTTCTAAACTAAAACCAAACATTGTTTTGATCCGTCACGCAATCCATTTTCGTTTTGGTAAGAGTTATCAACGATTGCGTTTACTTTTCCTCTTGCATGGATGGTTCAAGTACAACCAATCAGTAATTACCTCAGTTGGTGATTGGCTTAATGCATTTTACTCACTAAGCAAACACAAAACTGCTCTAGTGCAGTTTCTTTGGTTTTGCGTTGATTAGCTTTTCTATTGGCTGTGAAAAATGTTTTGTGATTATCAGCCAATCAGAGGCAATCAAAGACCTGTTCTTTTCTGATTGGTTGCTTTCTCGAGTAAAACCAATCACGATTTAATCCAGTTCGTGATTGGTTCATTGCTTTTTTATTTGCTCCCGTGATTGGCTCTGTAATTACTTTGGTTTTGGTTTTACAATACTCCATCGACATCCGCTTTGCCCCAGACTGTCTGCAAAGCACGAGACTGCTAGCAAGTCCTGTCTATTCTGCTAAGTTCTATATAAGTACAAAGCCATGCCAGGCTAAACATGGTGCAGCATGGCCAAGCACGGTGCAGCAGCAGCATGGCCAAGCACGGTGCAGCAGCAGCATGGCCAAGCACGGTGCAGCAGCAGCATGGCCAAGCACGGTGCAGCAGCAGCATGGCCAAGCACGGTGCAGCAGCAGCATGGGTGCAACATGGCCAAACATGGTGCAACATGGACGGGTTTGTAGCAGAACTGTTGAGCCATGGCTTTGTGCCTAAGTATATAGAAATTAGTGGAATAGAAGGGACCTGCTACCAGTCTTGCAAAGCACCAGTAAAGGGTTCAAAGCATTCTGCAGTGGTTTGATGCTGTGAATGATTTCACTACAATGCGAAGCTTGGGGCTTTTTAAAATTGACGGAATGCTGAACCACACACCGGTAGCTCAGTAGATTTCGCACATGGAATCTCTCTTTGAACTTTGAATAGTCTGCGGCAAAGATGTTTGTTTGCATTCTGTACAAGATAGTTGTACGTTTTGCCTTCATTTATGAAATTTTCCATTTCTTGCCGTCAAAAATGGTGACGATAGCACTATTTGATGCCCCTTCTCCCTTGGCAAAAGGTTCATCCAAAACACAAACAATTACGCTATGGGATCAGCCTGGACAAACCACTGATCAAATGTAAGGACCAAACCCATATTAACGATGCATTGCGAAAGCTTTACCTGTGTTTGTAAAGCCTATGACGAGGGCGCCTCTCTCCCTGCAGTATCTTAAGGCATTCAATGTGTCGGCTGTTTCTCCTACGGAAACAAGAAAGTAAAAAAGATCCAGTCTGTCAGATAAGAATTACCAAATTATTATGCTTAGTAAAGCTCTACTCAAATACACAAAGGTTGATTGTACAAGATACCACATTTTCTATATGGAGAAAAACACAAAGAAACTTTGTTTTGAAGTTGAATGCCTGGGTTATCATTAGCGTGACTGCATGACCATGTAAAGCTTGTCTAGGCCACTATTGCATACATGTACCATAATTATAATCATATAATCCCGCTTATCAGACGCAACAACCCAGTAATAGGCCCATCTGCCTGTAACAGAAAATCCCTTTATTTTGGATATAAGAACACTCTCCTCTCCTCTCCTCCCCTCCCCTCCCTACTTCTTAAGTAACTGTTCATTATAATTTATCGTATGAGTTAATTTAAGTTAACACTACTCGGTGGATAAGTTGTACCCGCATGGGTCAATTGAGGACTTTCATTGGTGTAGAGATGAACCAGGCGGTGTGGGTCACGAGATTTCACGAGTTTTGACCAATTAGCGAGTTCCATAATAACAAAAGTCTTGGTGTCGAGAATGTAACATTTGGTCAACTGAGTTTACTAAATTGCTCCATATTGAAGGTCTTCCATTGCCTATTTTGAAAAAAAGTGTTTCTGCAATTGAAAAGAGCCATCTCTAAGTATCGAAAAAAAACGCAGAAAATCTTGAATTGGGTTACCTGCGACTCCAGGAGAGAAGAGGACTGGGGAGGGGAGGAGAAAGAGAAATTTTCTTCACCTGCCACAGGGAGTCCATAATCTGATTTCTTCAAAAATTAGAGATGCCTGCGGAGGAGGCTAGAAAAGAGCCATGTATGCTGTGCCAGAGTAAGAGAAACTGTTTACTTTTGAGCTAATTCCATTGCCAAGGACATCTCAAAGTAACGTCCCTGCCATGTTCTCATATGAAGCCGCCACATTATGTGTTGAAATTTCACACCAAATCAACTACTTCAAATTCGCTGTACTTATCGTCTTTGATCATTCTATCTGGATGTGTAGTTTATTTAACCCTTCTTCATTTAAAATATCGGGATCTACCCAACTGATTTTCGTGGTAAAAGCCAATAAAAAGATTGTCCTAGCTCAAGCTGTACCTTTATCTTGTATATGCTGGCAGGGTACTCGGACACTTACGCGCTATTTGTTTGAAAATGGTGTAATAATTGCGTCAACACCATGCGCAAACAAAAATTGAATCTTTCACAAACTGGATAGAGAGAAATTTCTGAAGTCTTCCCCTTTCTCTGTGGCTTTCCTTATCATAATTATATGTGCAAGAAATATGGGTATTCAATAACTACGATATATTTACGTGAGAATCTAGACAGAAACTTTGGTTTCGAGATAACTCTATTTTGGCAGCGAACATGTTCACAAATTTCCCCATGATGTTGTGCCAGCTCATGACGCACACCACCTGGAGATGACCACTGGTACGGATGACTATTTTTTACTATAATTTTATAATTATATTGTCGATATTTTGGCTTGGTCAGAATTTCTTACAGTGTTGTTCTAAACGGACGTTGGAATGACAGACTGTTACAATGTACAACATATGGCGGAGTGTAGGCAAACAAAAAAAAAACCGACAGTTATAGAAGGAATCATGCTTGCATGTAAACATTTAAGTACCGATTGTGAGTTAAACACAACGTTCCGGTATAAAATGGGGCACATGGGTTTGTCACAACATCTCTCTCCGCTCGAGTGCTCCCTCAGTGACTGCTTATTGCACAAAATTCAAATCAAAGACATAAATGTTTAACTTCAGAGTAAGGGCTACAAAGTTTGTAAACAGTTAAACCATTGGTAGTCATTAACTATAATTTTTATTAATAATATACATGTACCCTCTGTTCACTTTTGTGCCAGGCTTGTTTAATTCTAAACCTTTAAAGAAACTAGCACTTCCTTCACTGCTCTGCAATTTGAATTTCAAATTTCGAGTTCCAAAGACGTAAAAACAGGAGAGGCTAACCTATACTGGAACTTCGTGTTTTAAACTAGGTTTGAACCATCGTAAATGCATTTTGGAGGCAAAAACCGTGTTAAACACGCGTTTAATAAGAACACTTTAATTACTAGCTGTTATTAATACATTAATTAGTATTTAGTAAGTTGCTATACTGCTCGAATGTAGGGCAAATGCATCTAATAGAAACATATGTAAGCTACAATCATGTCAAAACTATGCCTGTCATATTGTTAGCGGGGCCAAAAAGTATAACCATATTACACCTATACTAAAAGAGCTAAATTGGCTGCCAGTAGATAAGCTAGTGTATTTTAGAAGTGCCACTTTGGCATTCAAATGCATGACTGATTCCGCACCAGATTATTTTATATCTAAATTCATGAAGCGCTTCAATATTAGTGGTCGTGAAACTCGAAACTCGCAATTATTACAAATCGCCTTGTTCGAATCTGCGAGTGGTCAGAATTTTTTATTACAGAACAGTAAAAATATGGAACTCACTACATAATGAACTGAAATTAAATGCAGGTAAAGACGTTTTAAGTTTCAAGCGAAAGCTGAAGAGCAAATATTATCAAATTCAAAATAGGTTAAATTAATAGATGTAATTCAAATTATCATGTACACTGTAGTTGTATTGTATTTGTATTTTTTCTTTGAAAAACATTTTATGGAAAGATGAATAAAGTATCAAGTAAAAAAAAAAGTCATTTTTGCCCGTGTTGTGTTTCTATCATCATGATAATTGAACAAAGTATGCAAAGGAGGAGGCTTGACAGATAAACCTGCCTTGCACTGGATCTATTTGGCTTGTCAAACATTTCTTTGAATATCAACAAAATAAAAAACCTTAATGGGGCTGTTTCACAGTGAGTCAGGCCTTTATATTCACTGTCCAGGCTTAACGATTTTTTCATAATTATGAACTGATGAACCTCACGCACATGTGGGGTGGATAAAATCAAAGCCAATATGCAAAAATATCTAACAGTGTGTAGAAAATATTTTGTATCAAGCATCGCGGGAAGTGGGCTTTAACCCTGAATAATCGAATATTGACTCCGGACATGTGCAACACCATGACATTGGTCTTGACCATCGCTACATATCATTATAATGTAATGTTTTGGGTTACTAACCTGATTGGCTGATAAAGAGGCATACATCATCTCTAAATATAGGTGTTCTTCTGTCCAGAAAATCACTGGCTAGTTCCACTACTACGGGTAGTTCTGTAAGCTCTTCCAACAGCTGCCTGGTCTGCAAAAGATTTTAACCAGAAACTGAGCACTAAAATAATGACAATAGAGTATTATATTCTTTTAAAGTAAGTAAGTGACTTTATTGAAGTGTCACTGTATTTAAATTAGCTTTGCAGCTAACTGGGGACACTGGTCCTACGATTTTATGTCCTAATATCCGAGAAAACGTGAAGGTCTAACCGTTTACTGTATTATGTAAAGGCAGCACCTTCTACTCAGTTACTTTAAGACCCTGTCCAGTTGGGGCTATATAATGATCTGCGACTGCCCGCTCGACAGGAAGAGGAAAATAACGTTAATTTCCTTATCTTAATTCTAATGACACAATAGGAAACAACAGTGCGGTTAATTAAGACAGAAACTAAGTGATATCATGAAACAATGACAACAAGACTTATCAAGACAAACCAAGGTTTTTCACTATCAATTTGCTTTGGTTTTGTGTTTGTTTAGCTTTTCGATTGGCTGTAGGTGTTAACACATCATACTTACTGCCAAAGCACTGTGAAAACTTGTCCCACAAGCAATGAGAATGAGTCTACGACATCTCCTGATGGTACTCATGTGCGTCTTCAAACCTCCAAGAACAACTGGTAAACATGTAACATATTAATATATTATTAGTTATCAGGCAAATTATACCATACCGGTGATTTTATAGCCAGGTTCAATTTTTGGGAGCCCTGCTACATGTATGTTCGCTACCCTCTCCCTCCTCTTTTTCCTTCTCCTCCCCTCCCCTCCCCCCTCCTTCCTATAGCGCTGACGTTAAAGCAAATGACCAGAGCACGTACTTCACAGAAAGGGATTTAACAACAAGCTGGCAGCCGCCAGAGCTCCAGCTATTGCTTTGAGGTACATCGCCGGTCAGTGGCATAGGGTGGCAGTTGCCCCCCTCTGCCCCGTCCCAGCAGAAGAGAGATTGACAGAAGTCATCAATGAAAATGCCCCCCAAAATTTCATTATTTTACCTCCTCTAGAATGAAAATGTCCCAGAATTTATCATTTTGACCCCCCCCCCCCCCCCCCCATTGTCAATGCCTCCCTACGCCCCAGTCGCCAGTTACAAAGTATATTCTCTTTATCAACAGACAATAAAACTCTTGTTTAACTTCTAGCCTTTTCTAAGACACCTACTTTCCTTTATTGACCTCCTACTCAAAAACATTTTGAAACCCATGTTAGGTTCATTTTCACAATAACTTGCAAATCCCTAGGCTCGTAGGCTCGATTACCAACCATTTGTGTGAGCCCATGTCGGGGAGGAGGATCACGACTGGACTCCTGCAACAGGTGGAAATAGAACCTAGGTCCGGATATTAACCCTACAGCCGTACATATCTATCCATTCATCATACAAGTGCCACCCCTATCCCCACCCCCCAAGCATGCTAAGAATCATAGGCTCTGAGTGAGGGTAGAAATCCTTAAGAAGTCACGACCGCATGACGTCCGCAGGAATTATCAGTTAGATGACTTGTAACTTACCCTGGTTAGTTTCAAAGTTCACTCGTCCCCTCATGGTGTTTACCACACTCTCTGGCTGCTCAAAGATTTCCTTTTGCATAAACGAGGCATAGTTCCCTGTGAAAGGACAGTACATTTGACTGATGAGACAGTGTTCATGGATATTCCTCCCCGGAGATATTTTGCAATTACATGACCTGTATTCTTATTAAAATAAGGGTGTTCTTTTAACGTGATTTCTTTCATTTTTTCTCTCTGTCTCCATGTAAGTCCATGTTTTAGGCAATTCTCTCTGTTGTTTAAAAAGACGAGGGTGAAAAATGCACTAGGCAGGCTAGACTTAGGCTTGTGCACTTGCATTAGGAGTAGATTTTTTATAAATGCGAGTATAATCTCATAAAAAATCACAACTGTTGCAAGTAGAATCTTGCTGAACTAATTACCCTATATCATTATGACGTCACGGCTTGTTTATGAGGGGGACAGAATCGACTTGATCAATAGAATTTTGAACTAAATCTGCTCTGCTGAGGAAAATTGAACTTCAAATTGTCTGGTTTCCAGATATCAGCTGTATCAATGTTTATCCCACAATATTTACCTTATTTGGTGGCTGTTACCGCTATTCTACGTTCTATAAAATGCATTTGATAGCGATTTGCTTTGTGTTGTTGCTGTTTTGTCCCCCTCCCACGACCGTGATCCTTAGCGTTTAAACAATAGATTGTTTTGATATGACGTCATAGTGATATACATGTAGGTCAATTGCTGTAGCTTTAATTATTGTTGTTGCTAGATTGCTAGTAAAATAGTGAAAATTAGCAACAGTTGCTAAACTACATGACTAATGTACAGTAAGTGATCTTTTCCTCCAAATTCAAGCCCTGAATCTAGCAACCAGTCCATTCCAACTCACCCTTCATAATCTGCTGTAGTTCCAGTTGTAGCGTCTGTACTTCTCTGTAGTAATCTTCATCAGAGTCATCATCTCTCTTGAGGCGGTGGATGGATAGATCTGGAATGAAGAATATCATGGCACATTAACCAAATCGTCATGCAAAAATACTTCACTCATACTCTGAATAAAATTATAGTACTTGTCTTTGAATTCGATGTGAACAAGTGTACGTTGATTGGCTTGAGTTACAAGCTCATTAGAATGTAGCCTGCGAAAACAACTACCGTAATTATTTGTGCTCACTCAAACGGGCTCCCCCAAAGAAACGTCTGCAAGTACTCAAGACCAAAAATTCCAATACTGATGACATCACATCCTTGCTTGGCTGACCTCGAAATTGTGTGCAAAAAAACATGACTAAAGACATCACGAGTTATCTCTCGTCTCTTGCCAGCTGCCATTTTAAACTTGTGAATACAGTGTACATGTATGTGAACGGCTAAAGTGAACAAGTTGCACTGTAAATTTGTTGTCGGTAAGTGGTCGGCCGACAGCTTGCCAACAGCTTGCCGACAGCTTGCCGACAGCTTGCCGACAGCTTACCGACAGCTTACCGACAGCTTACCGACAGCTTACCGACAGCTTACCAACCACTTACCAACACAATTTTACTGACCACTTACCGACCACTTACCGACCACTTACCGACCACTTACCGACCACTTACCGACCACTTACCGACCACTTACCGACCACTTACCGACCACTTACCGACAACGTATTTACGGTGCAACTTGTTCACTTTAGCCTATGTGAACCATGGAGAGCTGGGATGGCTCAAGTGATGAGCACTTTGCCTCTTACCACTGTGGCCATGCAGGGTTGAATATTAAGACCCAGTAACATGTGAGTTCAGTTTATTGACCAGTAACTCACCCCGTTGCTCCGAGGATAATTTTTTCTCCAGGTTCTCCGATTTTTCTCCCTCCATAAAAACCAACATGCTAAAATTCCAATTTGATCTGTGGTTTAACTGGCCGGTTGGTTGTTTCAGGTCTCGTTAAAAAACATCAGTGTGGCACCCAGTGTGGCATTTCAGTTTATTTTTAAGGCCATAAGTCACTTCGCTTCTCACTAGAAGTGCTTCATGCCTTAGCATTTGCATAGCAAGGACAAAGACCCTCTGGTAGCCAGGGTAAGGACTAATACTTACAGTGTATGGGAAGCTACTAATGTTATTACGTTTGTCAACTACCGTGAAATTAAATTCAGTCTTCAATAAGTTTGTTTTAATTTAATTTCTGAAAATATGCGTACTGTACTGAGCTTGCATAGCAACCCTCTTATATTTTTCTGGCGGTCTTAGTTTGTACCGGCTACATGTATATGGTGAGCGCGGGTGATTGGGGAAAACGTGAAATCGAGGTCGGTAACATGAAAGCGAGATCACCGCACTCACCACACAGCCGGGACAAAATAAGACTAGTGCATGCGTACTAAGAAATTAAGTACTTCTGATGATTTTTTCCCAGAATCCCAGGGCTTTCAATGAATAATAATTATTTCTGATATTTTTGGATGAGCAGTCTTGCAACTATTCAATGGCTGTGCGCACCACTGATGATGTTTTGAAAGTTTTTATGTTACATTAGCCTAAAGACTCGTGCAATTATGAAACTTTCAAAACATCACTAACCTTGTACTAATTATTCCAGAGTATCACTTGCATTCATTACTCATCAGGTGTTATGTGCGTGCTTTGTTGACAAGATGTTAATTGTATTCAGGCCTCGAATTTAAGATTTTCAGTCAGTTGCAAAAGAAAGCAAGTGCCTATAAAATCTACTTGCTAAAATCAAAGCACACTTGCATTTTCAATTTCTCCTGACACAAGTAACAATATCCTTTCGATTAGAATATTTCACGGTACATTTTACTGTAGCGACTTGCACGTCTAACAAGTCACATGATTATTTCCGACCATGTTGGAAAGAGACTGGGAAAGAGGATGATCATGGATATTATTCCTTTTTCGATGTTGCTCAAATCGATGAATTTATATTAATAACAAAATTAATATATTAAATACAGCTTGCAGAAAAAGGCAAGTGCTTAACTTTTCTACTTACAATACACAAAAATCAACTATCTACTATGGATGGCATAATAGAACACACTTACTTCCATCAACGATAGCAGCTACATCATCATCCTCCAGGAATATCACTCTGTTAGTGTGTTCAATGATTGCACTGTAATAAATTACACGAGAGAGCTGTCAAGTCAATGATACAAGGTTCAACATCTGTTGCCAACATGTGTGCAACAAATGAAGGGCTGTGTGCCACAAGGGACCAAGGGACCAAGGGCTGTATGCCACAAGGGACCAAGGGACCAAGGGCTGTATGCCACAAGGGACCAAGTGCCCTTTTCAGGACATTTTTTATTCTTCAAAATTTCGGTTAAAAATACCAAAAGTGAGCACACAGCCCTTCAAATGTTGGAACTGTGTATCATACCATGATGAATGCTAAAAGAAGTGAGTTAACATGTTGAACGATGTTTCAGGAAATAGACACATAATTATTGCTCTATTCCATTCAACAAGTTACAACATCAGTCAACATGTTGACTCGTTCCTTTCAACATTCAACATGGTACAATGCACGGTTCAACATTAATTTTGTTGCCAACAAATGGGCAACAAAATAATGTTGAATGATGTTGCTAACAAAATAATGCAATTGGTTCAAGGAAAACCAATTCCTTGCATTTATACTAGTCTTGCTCCTGTGATTGGCTCTGTAATCACTTTTATGACCCTCAGTCAAAAACCACTATACACATGTATATAAAAACCTAAACCTACATATGTAAGCTGAAAACATGCAGGAAAAAGATAGGCCACTGGTAGACCACAGCACTTATACTCTAACCGTCTCACTGGTTAGCTCAGTTGGTAGAGCATGGTCTAGAGTGCGGGAGGTCGCGGGTTAGAATCTCCTTGGGCACCGTTAAGTTGCTTGCCTTGTCTCCTTCCTCTTCTAAGCAATATGAGGGGGACATGAAAGAACCTGTTGTGCTATTTCGTGAAAGAGTAGGGCACATCAGCCTGTATTCTGGAGGTACTAACAACCACTCATGATTGTAAACTACACGGCAGCACATTGTGTAGTTCCAGAAAATATCCACATGGAAGGGACTGGAAATTCCAGATGGGTGGGGGGTCAATCTGCCCAAATTTCCAGTTGGGAAGGGGGTTACACCAAGGCTTATATTTTCCAGAGGGTAACGTACGTAATCGTAACCGTGTGACTGACGTCTTTCGATGATCATTGCATTTCTTCTGTAGAATTCAAATACATGTAAGTTGTCTCAAAATCTTTTATCTGTTTGAGAGTACTTTCAAGACTTTCCATTAAGTGCCTTTCCTTAAAGCCAAAGCGATTCCTGAGGAGTGAGACATTGCTGGTAATGGACAGATTGGACGACAAAACAACAAAGCTCACTCACTCTCACTCAAACTGGCGAGCGTTTTGCATGCAAAAAATCATTTATGCACCGAATTGAGTGATTGAAAGCTATATTGACAGTTGCTTGGGTAATTATTGTCCAATTAAGTGTAGTACAATATTTGGTCAATAAATCGGTCTTTCCACATCAAACATTTGAAAAATGTGTAACTTTACTTTGCGATCGATTTAGTGTAGTTAACCCCAGGCCCCATGTGCTAAGAACAGGTACATGTATCCTGTGATTAAAATTGCTTTTTATACTTGTAGCATGAGTATTAGGTTTATTATATTGTTGATTATGAACTGCATGACTACGTATTTGTATCAAAATCATAGCTGGAATTTCTGAAGGGGTGGGGGTTGAAGAAATCCATGTGGTAAAAGTCTGGAAATTCCAGGGGAGGTGGGTACAATTTGGGGTACCTTTTCGGAAGATCCAGAGGGGGAGGGGGGTCAAAGAACAAATACCTGGGGGGGGGGGGGGGGGGGGGATATGCATATTTTCTGGAACTACACATTGCACCAAAATAGCAGTCCGTATCACAAACTACCTTGTGAAGCACATTTGAATATATTTATGTAGAATTTGCACCATATAAATGAATACCTTTTACCTTTATATTATTCAACATACCTTGCATCTGATGCCACAAAGTACTCGATGGGAGATCCCTCCTCTCGCACCAGGTTAGACCAACTGCCATTCTTGTCATGTGTGTGTACTTCAGCACCAATGACACCTGAAGTATTCACAAACAAAACAATCACTGTTTGGCGCAACATGCACTCTGTGTCACAACCACTCTGGATGGTACTTAATACAAGAGCGCAAACCGTTTGCACCGAAAACCAGGAATATCATCTGAGATATTCCTCTTTTTCCATTCCAAACGAAATGACCGAAAGTCGTGTACCATTTGCACCAATCTACTCTTCCATTACCCTGCAAGCAGAGCTTTATTTTCTTTGGTTTTACTCTTCCATGCCCATCCTGGCAGCAGATTTTAATGACTTAAAAGAAAATAGTGGCAGGCCGTTTTCCATCCCAACCGGTTTTTCTGTGGAAACGGTAAGCTCTCCAAGTCAGGCTTTAAATGGGTTTTGTTGAGGTGTTTATCTAAGGGTATGTTCGATTGACAATAAATCCAGGATAAGAATAGAGTTGGAATCATCTCTGGAAATCACTGGTTAAGGCACCTTTTGCACTGTAAGCTACAAATGCGCCTTGCTGATATATTATATTGAGGATACATTCGGTGTATTCCAGTGGCTAAAAATCCTGATATCAGCGATTTGTGATGATCATTCTGACGTATTCGTATTCCAGTATAGTCGGTCAATAGAATGTACCGTTAAAGTGCATAATTATAATTTATAAGCCATAGCCAAAGTATTCTGGAATAAAAAGTTTATTTGGTTTATTTGTGTATTGCATGGCCATTTAAAGTTGCCCAAAAATGTGTCTCGGGTTGCAAAATCAAGCGAGCGAGCGCGCTTTACAAAATTGGCACTGGGTCTAGTTTGACGTCATCACCAGAACACGCTCGATGCGCCATTGCATGAAAGGCCTTGCCGGATAAAGCTCTCCAAAACGTTTTTGCAATATTGTTATCTTTCTCAGTTATCTATTCAATTATTTTGAAATTATGCCAATGCTTTATACCCACGAAGAGAAGAGTTCTGTTGATCACGTTATGTTTCATTCTCGTCCCAGACCCAGAATGTATGTGGAAATTAATCTAATATTATTTTGGAAGTTTAGTTGCCAAAAAAAATAAAACATTCCCATATTTTCCCCCTACCTTTTAAGGTCTATAACCTTCGAAAAGAAGCATTAAACTGGCCAGGGCTTATATCACTTTAAGAAACTTAGTACCGGTAATAAATTTCAAGTAACCAGTTTCTTTTATCACAAAGGATACTGAATGGCAAATGATGTTAATGTCTTCGTTGAAAACCAGTTTCGTCAATTAAACCCAGGCCAGACCAACACTCAGGGCCTTTATGAAACAATGTTGTTCTCGAACTGGTTCAAATAGTTTGATAAATAGGATGATAAATTGTAGGCCCTATGAGACCTCCATATGCTACAATGTTTGGGCATTACATGTACATGTACATGTATGTCACATCATTGAACAATTTTGTTTCTGTCTTCTAATACTCCAATAGGCAATTTGCAGTATGATGTCACAAACTAACCAACCCTCACCCATTGACTTGGTGTACACCGCTTTTGTATTCGCAACAAACTGTTGAATGTAGTGACTAGAAAGTCACACATTTCCTAATCGGTGCAGTGTATTAAAGCCCATTTCTGATTCTGCTTCGCTCAGGTGCTGAACTTAACCCATTTGAGTTTGATACAAAATCGGCTGTTGATTCAGACGGCAAACTACATGTAATTGCCGAACTGATTGTAGCTATCAGGGAATCTGGGTCTATATTTTAAATTTCAGGACGTTTTTGAATTCCAAGAAGGCAGAATTCATCCTTTTAGTTCAGCATTTGGTTAAAGAGTTTGAAAAGAAAATGTTGTGTCAGGTGATGCCATCAAACACATGCATCACTTATCAACTACAAGAAGTGCTGATACATGTATTAAGATGTTAAAAGCTCAATACAATACTGTAATGTATAGAAATGTCTCAAAGGCATTGTTACAGTTAAACTAGTATAAATAGTATACATGTAATAACATAATAATATTTCAAATGATTTTAATTTCAAACAATTATTGAGAATAAATTATATTGCATAGTTGACATTTCATATTTCAATGAAATTTAGTTAAATAAATTGAAGCATGTGAATGCTCTTTGAAAGAAAGTCCAGACATATTATCATTGAGGTTTTAAATGTGTTTCTCGAACTCATGAATAATTCATGACCTTTTTAGTCAATCAGAGGGCTGCATTTGGTCACATGCATGAATCTGGATACCCAATGAAACACTAGATGAACATCACTAGTGATTTGGATATCCAAATCACTAGTGATGTTCATCTGTGTTCTCATGCATGTGTTGAACCTTAATTAAGCTACAAGGATTACAGCATACATGTAAGTATGACTTTACATGGAAAAGTGAAGGAGAAGACGGAAATAAAAGTCGGTGTTCAGAGTGTGACTCAAACCATCATCCTCATAGCTGCTCTTGACTACTAGTCCGCTGTCTTATCCACTACACTATCAGGCCATTTGTTGAAATGACAGTGACAAAATAACAATCACAACCCTTGTAGTCTATAATTGCATACAATAAAATTCCAGGCAAACAATACTTTCTAATGATTTATGAATGCAGGTATTGTTTTCGATTGAGAAGTCATATAAAAAAATCAAGCTTCGTGTTTCACCAGGGAATCCAAACACCTCGAAATAATAAAAGCACTCGGCCGAAGCGGCCTCGTGCTTTCATCTTTCTACATTACTTTGTAGGTGTTTTGATACCCTGGTAAAACACTAGCTCTCCTTTTATATATTACATCTAACTCCCTGCTCTATGAAAACCTCATAGGCAAAAGAAGAATTTCTGACCAGATGATAAACTGCTCATCAATTATTTAAATCAGGATTGTCGCCAGGATTTGGGGGTAAGGTCATGCAAAATCAGAAAAAAATGAGGAACATAGTCGGGCAAAGTCAGAAAACAAATGAGAAAAATATTTGAGACTGTGAGGGTGAGCACGTTTATATTGTAACCCAGTGAGGGACATTCAGTGGATATATTTAATCGGGACTTGATATGAAAGTGAAGGGAGTGGGGGAAGTTGCTTGGGGAAGGAGGGCCATTGCCCCTCCCCCTGCCTCGCCTCATTTGATGCTCTGGTAACAACCCTGTATATGTTGAAAAAATGGACGTTCCCATTGTCTCCCTGGGTTACATTTTGCCAATACAACAGGGTTTACAATAAGAGCTGATAACCGACAAAATTTGTTGTCTACTCTGGATATTTCCCAGACAAAGTATTAGGATCTCTATTGAGTATGAAAAGGGGAGGTTTTGAGTTATTTCTCTGCATGGTTACTTCACATAATGTGCCAATTTATTATGTGAAAATGTACCGAGACCACAATTAGGAGAGTATATGAAAACAAGTTGCAGTGAAGAAAGTGGTTCGTAACAAGGTTGGTCCCTCAGCTGATGAAACCAATCCACTGACTAATTTACGCAATCCTGATGAATCCTGGATTCCTTATCATCTTAATGTAAAAAAGTTATTCACTTCAAACTAGCTATTATTAATTTATATGGCCTTACATGGCCTTGTGGCAAATTACATCAGTGAGCTATTAAGTTATTAATAGAACATTACCATATTCTCTTAGATCTTCATTTATTTATAAGTTATAAGTTACTCAATGAACCAGTTGCTAAGATGAAAATGTACGGACTCTGAGATAGTGTTTTCAATTGCTGGACCTAAACTATGGAACAAACTACAACTTGTGCATTGATCACCGGTACTTTATTTAAAACTAGAGCTTAAGACCTACCGTTTTAAGAAACCATTTAAAATTAGCAATTTCGTTACATTTGACATCATATTTTATCAATATAATTTATTATATATAATTATTGTCTTATTTTTAACCTAATTTTAATTGACATATTTTCAATTGACCTATTTTAATTATTGATACATGTACATGTATGCTCCGGATAAGAAGGGAATTACAGCTGAACGGCAAGGAATGGAAACATGTCTTAATTTTCTATTCTTCTTTCTCGCTATTTCATTGGTTGATATTCATAAATTCAATAGTAGACCATCGAAGTAATGCACCTTCATTAGAAAATGTTTGAAGTTTAAATTTCTTTTTGATCAAGCTAACTATGGTTTGATTTTGGAGAGAATGTTATCAAATTTGTGATTCAAAATCTTTTGTTTTCTCTCTTTCCCATTGGCAGTACGTACATGTAGATGGTGTTTTCTTTGCGTTTTCACAGTAAAAATGGTAAAAAGCATACAGTTTCCTATGATTTTCGCTTACAAGTATCTTTGACTGTGGACATCTCACACAGCACTTAAGGCATATTCTAGCAAAATCGTATGTGCGGATATGCTGACTGTGCCAGGTCTATTGTTCTTGGAGTAGTTCTTACATGAGCCATTACTTAACACCTTAGTATTGTAAAGTGCCTTCTCAAACTCGTTAATAATTCATGAGCTTTTTAGTCAATCAGAGGGCTGCATTTGGTCACATGCATGAACCTGGATACCCAATGAAACACGAGATGAACATCACTAGTGATTTGGATATCCAAATCACTAGTGATGTTCATCTGTGACCACACATGGGAAAACCTACACTAACGATTATCCGTTAAACGATCTAAAGCGTTTGCTATCCGTTTAAACAATTTTGAAAACCGTTTAAACGGTTTGGCAGATCGTTAGAATTTTTGCTTGCCCGTTTAAACGATCTGGCAAAGCGTTTGCTCTTCAACCAGATCGGCAGATCGTTCGTTAGAAATTTTTGCTTGCCCGTTTGAATGATCTGGCAAAGCGTTTAAACAATCTGCAAAAGCGTTTGCTAACCATTTAAATTTGCCCGTTTAATGGATAATCGTTAGTGTACGTTTTCCCGTGTGTGGTCACATCTGTGTTCTCATTGGGTATCATTCATGCATGTGTTGGACCTAATTAAGCTACAAGGATTACAGCATTAGTATGACTTTACATGGAGAAGTGAAGGATTTTCTTAGATATTCAAAAATTGCTGATACAAAATTGTGGATAGGGGCCTGCCCCCAACCCACTTACATGTACTTGGTTAACTTGCTGACTTTTATTAATTATAAAGATATAAGATTTGTGAAGGGCACTTACCATCCATTTTATCACCTATTACGCGCATGTGCAGGGGAACATGTAAAGCAAGATAAACACACATTTTAATTGCTTATATTAACCTAAAAGGATGCAATTAATTAAAGACACTTTGCCCAAACAGCTGACAAAACCAGTAACCCAACAGTCCCTGTTAGTTGCACAACAGATGCCCGACAGTCACCCAAAAGATCCCCGTTAGTCGCCTATTAGTCACTCGACAGTCCCCAGTTAACCGCCCAACAGATGCCTAATAGTCACCCAAAAGATGCCTGTTAGTTGCCAGACAGCTGACTGACATGTGTCAACTGGATCAGTGTACATACTTTTACTGCTTATAGCTCTAGTACAGCTTTGCCTTAAGCCACCAGGATGGCAACGGCAATGACGACGGGATGCAGAAAAGTGTTTTCTCCCGAAATTTGGTGTCTACTGTTTCCCTTGTTCGCCTTGAATTGTTTTTCAAAACCAGATTTTCGAAAAATATGATGAGTTCCATTTACGGCAAACGAAAAACAGATTGATTTACTTTCTTACGTTCGCGTTCTCTTTGAAATGTACACTTTGGGGTTTTCACGGTTTTTGCAGAGAATGGTGGAAATGTAGACGACTGTGTGCATTTTCATGTGCAGTTATTGTATCTTGAAATTAAGGCTATTGTTTTATGCCGTTGTCGTAGACGTCATGGTTGCTTAAGTCCCTAATATCTGCAGAATACAGAGTATTATGGTATATATTAATTAAGATAGACTTCTATTTGCTGGATAAGTACATGTATATAGGAACAAAGGAAACATCCAAACATTTTAAAAGGAGTTTATTTATTGATTATTATTAATTATATTATATTGTAATAATTTATATTATAAGTAAGATATTAATTATATTATTAATTAAAGCCCTGCACCACCAGTAAAACACTCAACAATGCGAGTCAGGTAAAATAATTACATTGTAATTTTGATATATTCACTGGAATCTTCACAACTGATTCTGTCTGCAAAGTCAACTTCCTACACATTGGCTAGGCTTGTTAGTTCATCTGGACTTTTGCACTTACGCAGAAACTTATGATCAATAAATGTTTTAATTATTAAAGTGTTATTGTGGTCATTGGTGGTCATTGAAATATCTCCTATAGTGTGTAAATACATGTATGTATCAGATTTGCAGATCACTTATCACTCAGTGATTTCCTTTGTTTTTGCTTCATGAATTATTAATGCTTTGCTAATAAATATTATTGTCATTGCATGATAATAATAAATTATTGATTTAGTAGTTTTGTACTCAACTTCAATTAACTGTCATTCAATTAAGATATTTTTAGAATACTAATCAAGTGCTTATTACATGTATTATACATTGTACACATTGAAACAGATAAACTAAAAATACTAATTATTGCAGGAGCATTTTTCTATTCTCTAGATCTTAAAAAATCCCAAACATGTACAGAAAATAGAAATAGTGTTTTCAAAAGTTCACATTTGTCAAATTAGGTTGATTTCAAGTTTTAAAACAGTGAATATGAATATTATAAAATGCACATATGTATAAAGAGAACCATATGCATTCTTCGGTCTTGGCTTGTTGTTTGATACTTTGATCTTTTTGAAATACCTTGTTGGTGACATCAAATAAGTTCTACAACAATGTACATGTTGACCAATGAAGTATGTTGTACATTGTACATTGTAGATGTTGAGCTATGAACTACGTTGTACATTGTAGATGTTGACCTATTAAATACGTTGTACATCGTAGATGTTGACCTATTAAATACGTTGTACATCGTAGATGTTGAGCTATGAAATAAATTGTAGATGACGAGCTGTGAAATGTGTTACACATTGTAGATGTTGAGCTATGAAATACGTTGTACATTGTAGATGTTGAGCTATGAAATGTGTTATACATTGTAGATGTTGAGCTGTGAAATGTGTTACACATTGTAGATGTTGAGCTATGAAATACGTTGTACATTGTAGATGTTGAGCTGTGAAATGTGTTACACATTGTAGATGTTGAGCTATGAAATACGTTGTACATTGTAGATGTTGAGCTATGAAATATGTTGTACATTGTAGATGTTGAGCTATGAAATACGTTGTACATTGTAGATGTAGAGCTATGAAATACATTGTAGATGTTGAGCTATGAAATACGTTGTACATTGTAGATGTTGAGCTATGAAATATGTTGTACATTGTAGATGTTGAGCTATGAAATACGTTGTACATTGTAGATGTAGAGCTATGAAATACATTGTAGATGTTGAGCTATGAAATGTGTTATACATTGTAGATGTTGAGCTATGAAATGTGTTGTACATTGTAGATGTTGAGCTATGAAATACGTTGTACATTGTAGATGTTGAGCTATGAAATACGTTCTACATTGTAGATGTTGATCTATGAAATACATTGTACATTGAACATGTTGAACTATGAAATACGTTGTACATTGTAGATGTTGAGCTATGAAATACGTTGTACATTGTAGATGCTGAGCTATGAAATACATTGTACATTGTAGATGTTGAGATATGAAATACGTTGTACATTGCAGATGTTGAGCTATGAAATACGTTGTACATTGTAGATGTTGACCTATTAAATACGTTGTACATCGTAGATGTTGACCTATTAAATACGTTGTACATCGTAGATGTTGAGCTATGAAATAAATTGTAGATGACGAGCTGTGAAATGTGTTACACATTGTAGATGTTGAGCTATGAAATACGTTGTACATTGTAGATGTTGAGCTATGAAATGTGTTATACATTGTAGATGTTGAGCTGTGAAATGTGTTACACATTGTAGATGTTGAGCTATGAAATACGTTGTACATTGTAGATGTTGAGCTATGAAATATGTTGTACATTGTAGATGTTGAGCTATGAAATACGTTGTACATTGTAGATGTAGAGCTATGAAATACATTGTAGATGTTGAGCTATGAAATACGTTGTACATTGTAGATGTTGAGCTATGAAATATGTTGTACATTGTAGATGTTGAGCTATGAAATACGTTGTACATTGTAGATGTAGAGCTATGAAATACATTGTAGATGTTGAGCTATGAAATGTGTTATACATTGTAGATGTTGAGCTATGAAATGTGTTGTACATTGTAGATGTTGAGCTATGAAATACGTTGTACATTGTAGATGTTGAGCTATGAAATACGTTCTACATTGTAGATGTTGATCTATGAAATACATTGTACATTGAACATGTTGAACTATGAAATACGTTGTACATTGTAGATGTTGAGCTATGAAATACGTTGTACATTGTAGATGCTGAGCTATGAAATACATTGTACATTGTAGATGTTGAGATATGAAATACGTTGTACATTGCAGATGTTGAGCTATGAAATACGTTGTACATTGTAGATGTTGACCTATGAAATACATTGTACATTGTAGACGTTGAGCTATGAAATACACGTTGTACGTTCTAGATGTTGAGCTATGAAATGTTATACATATTGTTGAGATATGAAATACGTTGTACATTGTAGATGTTGAGCTATTAATTGAAATACATTGTACAATGTAGATGTTGAGCTATGAAATATGTTGTACATTCTAGATGTTGAGCTATGAAATGTTATACAAATTGATTGAATATGTTGAGCTATGAACCCCGACGAAAATATATTCATGATTTCATGAACCAGCATGAACTGTTCATGAAAGTTCATGAACAGTTCTTGATATGTTCTTGACTGGCAATTGTCTCAGTTCATGAACTAAAATTCATGAAATGTTCATTGAACTGTTCATGAATATTTGATGGTCACTGATAAATACCAAATATGTTCATGAACTTATGATGAATTGTTCATGAATGGAACAAAAAACAATGTTTCTTGAAAGGTTCACTGAATTATTTCAAGAACATTTCATGAACATTTCAAGAACCTAAGATTCAGTTCAGTTCAGATTTATTTTGCACATGTTCAAAAAGAAAAGTATTACAGTTTATGGGTATTAGAAAGGTAATATAAGAAGTAAATATAAGTGAGAGAAAATATGATGAATCAATCGTGCGCAGTGGTCAAAGTAGCATTAGGGCTTTCGAGTTGACCACTGCTTGATGGTTGATGGTTCAGGAGAGTTCATAATTAATTCATGAAATACAATAATGAATCTCTAATGAACTTTCATGAACTCATGAACTGCTATAATTTCACAAAATAATAAGTTGAAGAACCTTTCATGAACATTTCAAGAATGCTAGAAAGTTCATGAGAGTTCACAAGAAATTCATCAACTGCAACATTAATAGCCTCTGATGAACTTTTACGAACCCTATGTTATTCTTGAGACCACATTCAAACTGTAATCAACATAGCAATAGCTTTTTTCCCATGGTCTATTAGCTCCCCGAGCATAGTTAATAATAATGACACTAACAAATTTAAGACCGCTGTATGCCAACATTTTATTGAATCAGGAGAATGGTTTCATTTTTTTAATGTTGTTATCATATTACTAAGTATGTGTCCTTTTATCATGGCATTATTATTAACCTAGTTGTTATTATTGTATTTTTTTATTTATTTACACTGATGTGATATGGTTACACCGTTTTATCAGTTAATAAAGTAGAAGTAGACCCGCCTGGCACTGACAACATAATGAATGAAACAACAATGCATTCTGTCTTTTCCGGTTCAAATGAGTTCATTCAATTCAGCCAAGTTCCCTTTGCGAAATGAATTTCCAGGTTTCTCTGGGAATCCTTAAGGAACAGAGACTACTGAATGGAAAAGCTACATAATTATCTTATTTGAAGGCAGGATAAACATCACGATAAATACAATGAAATGAGAAATAAAATAAGTTAAATTAAGATAGCAGTCATGTGTAAGGAGGCTGAGGGCTGAGACTAAAATAATATTAAGCATCACAGCATTCTCCTGGTTATTTTAGACTAAGAGTTGACTTACCAATTTGACTGGCTTGTTCAAAAAGGAAATTCCCATCGTTTATATAAGCAAAGTATTTCTGTCTGCCCCTTTGAAAATGTGTATTTCTGCTAAGAAATTCGAACAGAAGAACGTAGGACCTTCGATCTCTGACTCTTACTTTTATTAAGACTGGAACCAAGTTGACCATATTTGGTTGGCAGAGTTGCCAGGCCTCCAGGGGCGGTTATTCTTTGAAGGGACGTGTGTTACTCGGTTGGACTTCGAGTTTTACAAGCTCAATGAAAGGTCAATTCAAAGAGTATTTCAAGCACAATATTCTTTAGATGGAATGATAATAATAACCGCTGCAACTGAGAGGCATCACTAGTTCTGAATGACACGATTTAATGGAGAAATATGTACAGTAGCCGAGTAGATAAGCTTAAAATATCTTACTTTATACTACCACCTGGAAATACGATATATGTGATTTCAGTAACACTTTCAGTTTCATGCAACAGTCACTACCTAAAACCACAATTATAGCTTAAAGTTTTCTAGTAATTCAGTCCGTTTTAATAGATTATTGCTCCCATAGAATATGCTTCAAATAACAATGTCAATGTGGTAAAATCCTTCCCAAACATGTCATCAAAAATGGCCGTTATTTTATCTGACATTATCTGACGTTATTTTATCTGGGAGCCCCATATTCGTTCAGCAAAATTCGCATTAATCTTTGGTAAAACTGTTCTTACCACGAAAATATTTCAGTGATGACTTTTGTAGATCTTATAGTAAAGTGGAATAAAGTTTATATTTTGTATACGTGAATCGAAGTTCTAAACCCTGCGGCATAAAATTTTCAAACCAAGAGATTACTGCTTAACGGCCTATGGGATTCATAGAGAAACAAATCCTACTAAATTGATAATTTTAAAAGCAATTCTAATCATAATTCCAGATTTGTTGGTTATATTGTTGCAGGTTTTGGAGTTGCAGATCCATTTAAGCTTGCCAAGTCTTGAAATAAACAGGGGAAAGTCAAATGCATCAGTACGCATGATGTAGTGACTGAAAAACCGAATCGCTTGTATTTAGAACTAGAAATTATGCAATAAATAATAAACTAAAAGCTGGACTAGCATGAAACACGCATTAACTCTTTATTGATGTTGTTTTTATGTTACTTTATTTATAATTGTATCATGGTCAAATCTGCTGTCTGATGTGTTCATGTCCGATTCATGAACTATTCATGAATCTACCAAATCTAATACATTTTATGAATTACTGCTTGTAAATGTTCATGCCTGATTCATGAACTGTTCACGAATCTAACACAAATCTATTTGAACAGTGTCTGTAAAGGTTCATGCCTTATTCATGAACTGTTCACGAATCTACACAAATTTATTTGAACAATGCCTGTAAATGTTCATGCCTGATTCATGAACTGTTCATGAACCATCATCATGAAATGTTCATGTACTTTTAGGTCATGAGATGTTCATGAAAATCATCTTTCATGAATGTGGCCATTTAATGTTCATTCCCATATGGACATAAATTCATGAACCATTCATGAATTGTTCATCATAGTTTCGCCGGGGAAATACGTTGTACATTGTAGATGTTGAGCTATGAAATACATAATTGTACAATGTAGATGTTGATCTATGCAATACATTGTACATTTTAGATGTTGAGCTATGAAATACATTGTAGATGTTGACCTATGAAATACGGTGTACATTGTAGATGTTGATTTATGAAATACATTATACATTGGACATGTCGATCTATGAAATACGTTGTAGATTGTAGATGTTGAGCTATGAAATGTTATACATATTGATTGTAGATGTTGAGCTATGAAATACGTTGTACATTGTAGATGTTGAGCTAAGTAATACATAATTGTACATGTTGAGCTATGAAATGTGTTATACATTGTAGACGTTAAGCTAGGAAATACGTTGTACATTGTAGATGTTGAGCTATAAAATACGTTGTACATTGTAGATGTTGATCGAGCTATGAATTAAATTGTACATTGTAGATGTTGAGCTATGAAATGTGTTATACATTGTAGATGTTGAGCTGTGAAATGTGTTACACATTGTAGATGTTGAGCTATGAAATACGTTGTACATTGTAGATGTTGAGCTATGAAATAGGTTGTACATTGTAGATGTTGAGCTATGAAATAAATTGTACATTGTAGATGTTGAGCTATGAAATACTTGTACATTGTAGATATTGAGCTATGAAATATATTGTACATTGTAGATGTTGAGCTATGAAATTGTGTTATACAAATGTACATTGTAGATGTTGAGCTATGAAATACGTTGTACATTGTAGATGTTGAGCTATGAAATACGTTCTACATTGTAGATGTTGAGCTATGAAATACATTCTACATTTTAGATGTTGAGCTATGAAATATGTTGTACATTGCAGATGTTGAGCTATGAAATACGTTGTAGATGTTGAGCTATGAAATGATTGTTATACATTGTAGATGTTGAGCTATGAAATACGTTGTACATTGTAGATGTTGAGCTATGAAATAGGTTGTACATTGTAGATGTTGAGCTATGAAATAAATTGTACATTGTAGATGTTGAGCTATGAAATACTTGTACATTGTAGATATTGAGCTATGAAATATATTGTACATTGTAGATGTTGAGCTATGAAATACGTTCTACATTGTAGATGTTGAGCTATGAAATACATTCTACATTTTAGATGTTGAGCTATGAAATATGTTGTACATTGCAGATGTTGAGCTATGAAATACGTTGTAGATGTTGAGCTATGAAATGATTGTTATACATTGTAGATGTTGAGCTATGAAATACGTTGTACATTGTAGATGTTGAGCTATGAAATGTGTTGTACATTGTAGATGTTGAGCTATGAAATACATTGTACATAATTTGCAGATGTTGAGCTATGATATCCTGTACATTGTAGATGTTGAGGTATCGAAAACTAAAAAAAATTACAAGTTAGCAGGGTTTTCAATAAGTTTTGACATAGCTGGCACATTCTGTAATTAGTGCCGAAAAAATAACTTCAAAACCTCCCTTGTTCATACTCCTTGCAACAGATATCCTTAATTTGTCTGGGTGAAGTAGCTGGTACAATATCCAGAGTAGATTACGAATTTTACCAGCTGCTGGCTCTTATTGAAATCCCTGAGTTAGTAAATATTGGACAACTACGTCCAGTATGAGGTACAGTAGACACAGGGTTTGTACTGCGAAATGATGAGATTCCAGGAGTTTTCCAGATTAGAAAAAAGAATTTCTGGGACCCTGAACTCTGAAATTTCACGAAAGAAAATATCTTATTAACCGAGTACAAGGTCAGTAGCATAAGTTATGGACTTTTCCCCCTTTTTTTTGTCCAAAGCGAGAAGCACATGGCCATAAAAATTGTGGGGCGAGGGGTCCATAACTTACAGAATGGACCAAGCAAATGAGGTTTATAAGTAAACATGTTTATTATTAATATGGCTTCGGTACACACAGCCAGCTTCATCTCATTTTCAGGTCCGTACAGAAAGTTATGGACTGCAAATTGACTAATAAACATGTACCTCGCAAAATTACTTAGCCCATATCATATACCATGTTTATATGTACATTCACTTATATGTTTATAAAATTCCAGGAGTAGATGGAAAACAATATTTCCAAGGTGTTTTCTAGGGCTCTGGAAAAAAATTTACATTCTAGGAATTCCAGTGGTAGTGTGAACCCTGTAGCCAACAAGTAGACACCGAATGGACCTTTAGCAGGAATACAATCACATGATTGTACTGGGTGGCAAACAAATACTAACTCATGTATTTAAAGGCACTTGTATGAGATTTGTATTTGCAAAACCTATTTGTAAATGTTATTTTCCACCTCAATCGATTGTAAATCTTTCTAAAACAGCATTATAAACTTAGATAGCTTGCCATCCAGCATCCATGGCAATGCCATTTGTTGACAAAGTATTATATCAGCACGTGACTGTTTCCTACAAAAGGCATATTCATACAAATGTACCTGAACTGTAGATGATTGGCAACTTGTCAGCTTTCAGAGGAAACTTGCTACATATGCCAATCAGCAAAGGACTACCACGCCTGAAATATCAACAAGAAAATCCTGCTTAATATAAGAGTTTTCACATTCACACATAAAACGTACATTGCAATAATACACCATTCTTTTGGGTGGCTTATAACCGGAACGGATTTTCAATTACCAGTCAGATTTTTATAACAAACTGTTCAGTTCTCTTAATGTTTATAATTATTTAATATTATGTTATCAATATTAAAGTTGAGTTTTGAATTCTGATTAGATACACCTTTCGGTTAGTTTATAGCTGTTGCATGTTACCTATTAACTAATAATATTCCAGATATGTTTAGTACATGTAGCTTGCTTTTGTGCTATAATTTAAGAAATTATGATTTCTATATACATATACAGGACAAGTGTAAGTACTTTGTGGAAAGCACTACTTGAAATATTTTGGACCATTTTTATGATTAAAACTGCAGAGTAAAGACAGGAATCTAACTCCTTTGATGAGCTTTAAAACTAGCATTAATAGAAGGAGAGTCCTTAATTACCAGTGTAATTAACAATAATTTATGCGGAGTGTTGTCTCTGCAACACTTGAGGACATTATCAGAATAATTACTGGTCATTTCTTTGGAATACAGGCGAACATTTCACGAGAAATTTGTATTATTTGGTACCAAAATAATATGAATTTCAAGTGAAATTTTCGCATTCCGATAGAAAACCATGAAATAACCATATTATCCTATAAAAACAAATTTACAGGAAGATTTATCACAAAAACAAAGTAACTTACATGGGAAACAAATGTTTTGAGTGGTGGATGCATCTGCAGACTAAATATATAATTCAAAATATTGAATTATTTTTGGCAGGTAAAGAAAGGGTGTGAAATTTCCTGCATTTTGATTTGCCTGATCTAGCCACGAAACACTGCTCTGTATTTCAAAGAAAAACCATGAAATACCACCCTGTATTGCATAGTAAAGCTGTGCTGATTGGCTGAAATATGATATTTATAGGATAATAGACAATAGATTATGTACATTGATGGCAAGCATTTTAGAATCGAAAATCACCTAACTATATATCTTATAGGCTTATGTTAGAATTAATGCATCTCAGCATCAGAGACTGTGTCATTGCTTATTTATTTGTCTATTATTTTTTTAATCTACATGCATATATATATTTTAGAATTCGTGATTACATATTAAAACTACTAGACATAAATATACATTTTAATGTGTTAATATACCTACCTATCTATTAATTCACCACATACATACACCTTTCCATATTGCATACAACTGAGCTTTTATTTTATTATATTTTATTTTATAGTGTCCCCAATAATTATTAGTAGACCACAAGTTTGTGGTCAGCTTGAAGATTAGTATACAAGAAGCTGAAATAAAGTTGTTGATTGATGTAATCACCTTGTGGCAATCAGCTCTCCAGGGAAGATCCTGCTCTTGAATGCAAGTGCAAAAGCTCCCTCCTAAATAAAACAAAAGAAATGCCATTCAATATTAAAATAATTATGCATTTAATTCGATTTAATTCTATTCCACCCAATATAAAATGCATGACTTAATTTCATTCAACTCCATCCAATGTAAAATGCATTTCATTCAATTCCATACAATATAAAATGCATTTCATTTAATTTCCTCAATTCCATCCAATATAAAATGCATTTCATTTCATTCAATATGAAATGCATGTCATTTAATTTCATCCAATATAAAATGCATTTCATTTAATTTCATCCAATATAAAATGCATTTCATTTAATTTCATCCAATATAAAATGCATTTCATTTAACTCCATTCAATTCCATCCAATATAAAATGCATTTCATTCAATTCCATCCAATATAAAATTCATTTCATTCAATTCCATCCAATATAAAATGTATTTGATTTAATGCCATTCAATATTCCTTTCTATGTTACATGTATATACAAATGCATGTATATACAAATGCAATATAAATGCATTTCATTCAATTCCATCCAATATATAAAATGCATTTCATTTAATTCCATCCAATATAAAATGCATTTCATTTAACTTCATTCATTTCCATCCAATATAAAATGCATTTCATTTAACTTCATTCAATTCCATCCAATATAAAATGCATTTCATTTAATTTCATTCAATTCCATCCAATATAAAATGCATTTCATTAAATTCAATTCAATTCCATCCGATATAAAATGCATTTCATTAAATTCAATTCAATTCCATCCAATATAAAATGCATTTCATTTAACTTCATTCATTTCCATCCAATATAAAATGCATTTCATTAAATTCAATTCAATTCCATCCAATATAAAATGCATTTCATTTAATTTCATTCAATTCCATCCAATATAAAATGCATTTCATTAAATTCAATTCAATTCCATCCAATATAAAATGCATTTCATTAAATTCAATTCAATTCCATCCAATATAAAATGCATTTCATTTAATTCCATCCAATATAAAATGCATTTCATTTCAATCCATCCAATATAAAATGCATTTCATTTAATTCCATCCAATATAAAATGCATTTCATTCAATTCCATCCAATATAAAATGCATTTAATTTAATTTCATTCAACTCCATCCAATATAAAATGCATTTCATTTCAATCCATCCAATATAAAATGCATTTCATCTAATTTCATTCAATTCCATCCAATATAAAATGCATTTCATTTCAATCCATCCAATATAAAATGCATTTCATTTCAATCCATCCAATATAAAATGCATTTCATTTAATTCCATCCAATACAAAATGCATTTCATTCAATTCCATCCAATATAAAATGCATTTCATTTAATTCCATCCAATACAAAATGCATTTCATTATATTCCATCCAATATATAAAATGCATTTCATTTAACTTCATTCAATTCCATCCAATATAAAAAGTCTTTCATTTAATTTCATTCAATTCCATCCAATATAAAATGCATTTCATTTAATTCCATCCAATATATAAAATGCATTTCATTTAATTCCATCCAATATAAAATGCGTTTCATTTAATTTCATTCAACTCCATCCAATATAAAATGCATTTTATTTAATTCCATGCAATATAAAATGCCTTTCATATAATTTCATTCAATTCCATCCAATATAAAATGCCTTTCATTTAACTTCATTCAATTCCATCCAATATAAAATGTCTTTCATTTAATTTCATTCAATTCCATCCAATATAAAATGCCTTTCATTTAATTTCATTCAATTCCATCCAATATAAAATGCCTTTCATTTAATTTCATTCAATTCCATCCAATATAAAATGCCATTCATTTAACTTCATTCAATTCCATTCAATATAAAATGCCTTTCATTTAATTTCATTCCATCCAATATAAAATGCATTTCATTTAATTTCATTCCATCCAATATGAAATGCATTTCATTCAATTCCATCCAATATAAAATGCATTTCATTTTATTTCATTTAAGGTCTCGATAAAGGTTTGATGTGTCATTTCGGAAAAATGCTCTTGCAAAGTCGGAATTAAAGCCACATAAACGTACTACAATACCGTTTTAAAGGTCTTGAATTGAAAAAAGTATATAAATTATTTAATCCGTTTTGAACAAAAGTTAAAAGCGTAGATGTTGTATATATTTCTACGCGAAATGGCTCCGTCTGCCAGAAGGAGTTCAGCCCTTCAGGCTTTGAATTCGAATCCCAACTAAATTGACTCAAATACTGTGTTGGGCAATTTTGATATATTGTGTATTACAGATTTTATCCCTTTTCACAGTTGAAAAAGTAGTTTTTCATCCCATTTTGATACAAACCAGGTCATAAAACCTGAACGAAAAATTATTTCGAAATTCCCTGACACAGTATTTAAGAAACAGCTGTTTTCTACGACTCATGAAGAATTTAGGAAAATTGGACAAAACACTAAAAGGCTGGACTTCAACAAAATTCTGTTTTTGGCAAAAAAAAAAAAGAGCTGAGAAACAGCCCGATAAAGGTTTTAGATTAATTTCACGGGTTGACTAAGAAGTCCAGCCTCCAAGGGTAATCTCATTATCATTAGCCAATCAGAGCGATTCATGTTGTGTTCATGAGTCTCGGCCGATTACAAAGTTCAGACGAGCCGTAGAACAGAAAGCTACACAGTTCGATGCTCGATACTTCTACAGAAACTAGTTAGCTATGTGTCAATTCCAGCTTAATTTCAAGAAGAAACACCCTTTTAGGAGTACAGAAAAATGGCACCACAGTAAGCAAACAATTAATATCATGCAGGGAAAACCACTGAAGCGCAGCTCAATCCACACCATGTACATGGTAGAGTGTTTTTGTCATTCTAAAACTGTTGCTCCATTCTTTGTGGACTTTCAGTCTTCGATGAAACATGAGTATAATCCCTCCAGCCATTGTTTGTCCTAAGAACTTTACACCCGCTTCCAAATTTATACTCACTTGTAAACTAAATTATTACAAACTAAATTGTGGGTTTTTTCCTTCTTTTTTTAATACGGCACCAAGAAAGATCTACTTTTACACTTTTTGGCATTGCATTATAAACGAAGGAAATCTTTACGAATGAAAAGTAGCGCAGAAAATCACAGGATAGCGAGAATGAAATAATATGCCCAGTGGATGACAGCAGCTGTCAATCATTTTTTGCACCTTTTTTAGCGGGAAATCAGAAAGTCGCATTTTCAAGGTTTTAAATTATTTTTTTGTGTTTGAGTTTTCTTGTGATGCTAGTTAGGGCTTTTAGATTTAGAATTTGTGAAAAAACGCATTTTCGAAACTTTTCCATTTTTAACCTTTATCGAGACCTTTAAATTCCATCCAATATAAAATGCATTTCTGTTAATTTCTAGCTATTCCACCAATATGAAATGTTTTCTTTCATTTAATTTCATGCCATTCCATCCAATATAAAAATGCTTTATTTCATTTCATTCAATTCCATCTAACATAAAATGTATTTGATTTAATCCCATTCAATATTCCTTTCTATGTTACATGTATATAAAATGTTTAAAGTTCACTCAATTCCCCTAGCTCAATTCCATACACTTTACTTGGATTCAATTAGACTGATCTATCTTATAATGCCAAAATTAAAACAACAAGCTGCACTCTAAAAGGAATTGCACCTTCCCTTTTCTTGCCCTTTGACTCTAAATTTGAAATTCAAAACAGTAAATCAAATAAGCAAGCTATCAGTACTCTCCTGTTAATTAATTAAATTACTGGGTTCATATATATGTACATGCACTTGAAAGAAAACCCTGGCTGTTGCAACAAGTTGACATTATAAAATTGTTGGCAATAATATGGTGGAAGTTGAAGATATGTTGACAAACTTGGAAAATAACTAAGTCTTTTAGTTTTTGAAAACATTGGGCATGAGTATGAGCCATATTGGGCAAATTAAGGCACCACCATTTGGATCTGATGTTTTTCGGTGGTCCCTATCATTACATGACAAAGGCTATTGTTGTTTTTACAATAGGGACCACAGTGAAACATCATCAGATCCAAGATGGCGATGCCCGACCCCAAAATGGCTCATAGTCATGTCCAATTATTTCAAAAACTAAAATTTTCCAATTGTTTTCAGCACATTTTCAACTTAGACCATATTGCCAACAATATTATTCAAAGGGGACTTGTTCCAACAGCCAGAGTTTCCTTTAAGGACTTCTCAGCAAGCTGCACTGTATTCCTAAATTATTATTCACAACACTTTTACTAGAAATCACTTATTGTGGTAATTAGAAATGTTATTTAATCATTATAAAAAAATTGCCTATTTAGTAGTACATGACTGTATTACCAGCTGTGCAATTGCCAGCTCCACCAACTGTCTGAACTCCAGTTGTTTGTCCTCAGATTTCTGAAAATTTAACAGTACATGTATAATGTCAAGCATCTACAGTACATGTATGTTTATAATTATCAACTTGACTACAATAAACATACATGTATCAAGTTGAACATACATGTATATTATTAACAGATATTGGCAAAGGTTATAACAGGATGTTATTAAACTACATGTAATATGCATGTAGTAAACCAGCCAAACTACATGTACATGTTTGGTTAAAGAAATGTTACTATCATAATGATAGTTAGAATACTCTGTAGCCCAAGAACATCAGATGCCTCTCTCAGCTATTAAAATAGTGAAGCAGCTGAAATGACAATTTTTGATGCACATTCCAGACGTGAGTGTTAATTGCTGGTTCAGAAACCACAAACTGGGGTTTAATTAACTACCTTTTCATTTTTATTAGTAATATTCAATTCTGACAGTGTGAGAGACTGTACATGTACCTACACACACTGCTATAAAAAATGCTTGTATTTTTATGTGCAAGCTCAGCCTACTGATAATGGCACAGGAGTCACTGAACCATACTGTTGTGTAGTAGGTTGCCAGCTGGTAATTCTCTTCCAATGTATTTTAAAAAGTATAGAAAAGGATTAATAATAACAAAAAAATATGTTATTCCTCTTTGCTGTATTAGTGCTGCACTGGCTGAGCTTATTTACTGGACATCTAAGAACAATATTGATACACAAATCTCTGGAGTAAATGGTTAAGGGCAAAATACCAAACGATCAATCATAAAAGGTCTTTACAAGATGGCCCAGTAAAGTGAGGGCAAAAAAAAAACACCTACACTGTAACCAAGCAGACAAGGTGGTCAGGAAAAGGAGAGGAGGTGGGAGATAAAAATATAATGTCTTCACACCAGCAACTGGTCACGTGCCAACCGTGACTCATGACTCCATCGCACGTGTGCTAGCCATATGAGTCACCATCTGCGATTTCTTTTATGCTGTATTGCTTCTGTAGTGCACTACAAAATAAATCAATGTGCAGCTCGCTTTGACAGTAGAGGTCCGTAGCGTTACTGTACTGCACTAAAGGATTCAGTAAACCGAAAAACATCAGTGTTGTATCAGATATAATATTTTATACAGACACACTACAAAACAACACTATGCGCAGACTCGCTACTCCAGGTACACATGTACAATGTACATTGAATTCGGTTTCATACTGTGGTCACTACGAAATGCTACAAACACTACAGAACGCTACAAGCACTACAGAACGCCATAATTTATACAGAATGCTATACAAGCACTGTATTATACAGATATATTAATCACTTGAAAACTGCAAAGTGACTGGCACCGGAAAGCACCTGTAGCGTTCTATAGTGCCTGTAGCGCTCTGTATAGTGCTTGTAGCGCTCTGCAGTGCCTGTATAGCGCTCTGCAGTGCCTGTAGCGTTCTGCAGTGCCTGTAGCGTTCTGCAGTGCCTGTAGCGTTCTGTAGTGTTCTGTAGTGTTTTGTAGCATTCTGTAACTTAATAGTGCCTATTATGTGCCCTGTAGTGCTAAAAGTAGCGCTCTGTAGTGCTTGTAGCGCTCTGTAGTGCCTGTGGCGCTCTGTAGTGCCTGTGGCGCTCTGTAGTGCCTGTGGCGTTCGGTGGTGCCTGTGGCGTTCGGTGGTGCCTGTGGCGTTCGGTGGTGCCTGTGGCGTTGTGTAGTGCTTGTAGCGTTCTGGAGTGCTTGTATCATCCTGGAGTGTTTGTAGCATTCCATAACTAGTGCCTGTAGCGTTCTGTAGTGCTCTGTAGTGCTTGTAGCGCTTGTAGCACTCTGTAGTGCTTGTAGCGTTCTGTATAGACTTTGTCAAAGTCCCTTAAAACAACATTTTCATTCCCGTCTCGCTCCTCTTAAAACAAGATTTCAATTTCCTGCCTTCGCTTCTCTGGTTTATGTGCTTGTAGCGTTCTGTAGTGCTTGTAGCGTTCTGTAGTGCTTGTAACATTCTGTATATAGTGCTTGTAGCGTTCTGTAGTGCTTGTAGAGTTCTGTAGTGCTTGTAGCGCTGACTGTAGTGCTTGTAGCGCTCTGTAGTGCTTGTAGCGCTCTGTATTGTATCACAGTCTGATGCAGGAACGTTTTAAACTCTGCAATCATAATTCACTTGAAAATCGCTGCATCAAATGAGTTTTACAATTCTTCAAGTCATACATGTACAACTGTATGTACTAATCTACACAAGCACTGAGCGAGAATACTCGACTCTAACTCAGATGCGTTTTAAAAGTTTAGAACGTGAAAGGGTTAAAACAGCTTTTCTTGTCAAAAAATATTGAATGTTAATCAGATGACGTCACGGACATGGTGTGTTGACCGCGCGCCCAGCCGTTAGTGGGGGGAGTCTTTGGAGAAACAAGACCTCAACGGCTGAAACCGAGCCTAACAAATTGGTGGAGCCGTTTTTCTTAGCAACTCATGTTTTATTTTGTAGCACTTTGTAGTGTACTACAGAAGCACTACAGCATATTACAAAATCGCAAACCTCGCCAAGTATAGTGCTAGCATTTTAATTGTTACATAACAATATTGTTTACATGTGATTCTAACAGATACATGTACATCAGGAAATAGAATAACCCAGAGGAAAAACATAAAAATCCTATTCGCTAGCAAATATTCCATATTGGCAGTGTTGTGGCTAAACACCAACAGCAGAAAAAATTGCCAGCTGCGAAGAATTGCTGGCTCTCATTTTGCTGGCAAACAAAGGCTTCTGACAAATTTTGCACATTAATAACCAGCTGTACATGCATGTATTAACAATTAGCAGACTACTATTTTTGTATTTTTGTAACGCCTCACTGGTTAAGCTCAGTTGGTAGAGCACGGTCTAGAGTGCGGGAGGTCGGGGGTTCGAATCCCGGCCGCGTCCTTGGGCAAGGATGTTTATAAGCCGTTGGCCTTGTCTCCTTCTACTTCTAATCAGTATTTGAAGGGGACGTGAAAGAACCTGTTGTACTACTCGAAAAAGAGCAGGGGATTGTCACCCGGTACAGCAGCCTGGCCATTGCACTAACCACACTCAACATTGTAAACTGCGTGGCAGCTATTAGCACCGTGAAACAGTCCAAAAGAATTCACTGACGGGATATGTCAGTCATATGTAAAGCACCATGAAACTGTGGTTGATATGGCGCTATATAAATATGCCATTATTATTATTATTACATGTAGTTTCGGCTCAAGCCTTTGGCAGAAAACACTGACCTTGGTATTAACAATACTTTACATCACGCTCAGCCTCATCCAATAATTGTTAATTATAAATTAATAGTTTTAAAACTTACTGCTTTGTCATAAATATACTTGACCAACTTTGGGATGACTTCTGTGTCTGTCTCTGATTCAAACTTGAACCCTTTCCCTTCCTAAAAATATAATTTAATAACACCACCATAAGGGAAACATCAGCTTGGACAGAATCAAAAGGCAAATGGTGACAAAAGTAAAAAGAAAGTCATGCTGAAGCAATGGTTAGATTTTGATGATGTTACTCCTGCTTGAGAATTTATAACAAATTCAACTACAGAAGAACCATACATTGTACATGTACATGTACTTGCATGCCAAAGATTTTCAGCCAATAAAACTGTGCATTCTTATACATTGTAGTTCTTCCCTAATTGATGTTATTAACTAATACCGTAAAAATGTATCTTATTAATATACCGGTATTATACTTTAGAAAGCCATTTTATTTACCATAGAGTCTACAGGTAAGTGAACTTACAAATATGTGATATCACACGAGACCAGTAATATTAATACAGACAATACTACAACAGACTTTTCAAGCCTTCGCATGGATTTGGAGATTGATTTGACGGTTCGAAATCTAAAATGTGTCAGGAAAGTATGAATGCAAGGAATGCAGAAAGGTGCAGATATTGTCAGTGTTATTGTCCACCTCATTGTCTTAATTTTCTCTTCTTTTTTTACAGATTTGAATTGCATCTAGTGAAAACTCTCATAAGTTTAATTATGACGAAAATTCAACATGGGAAAGATTTTAACATTGAAAGCTTTCTTGGTTATTGTTTTGGACTCTTCTGATTGGACAAAAAAATTAACACAAAAGGAAAGTAGTTTTAAAACACAGTTTCGGTGGATTCTATTTCAGAGATTTATCATTTAGGGTTGATGAGTTATCAGTATGAAAAACAGAAAATTTTACCATGGGGAAAGCAAATTGTATCTGAACAATTAGAACTGTGCCTCGTTTTTACATGGATTGTTTCTTAATGTGTACAATGAGGTGTACATAGTATGCAATTGTCATGTAACTCTAAAGCTACAGTTCCTGGCAGTTCCAGTTACTCATACTTATTACTATACAAACCACAGGCACTAGACTGTGGCACACATCATGCCACATGTGTTTACCACATACAGTTAAAAGTATTCCAGGATACACAGGGAAGTTTTCCATAATTACACCAATGGGAATTCATCAATACCGGCCCATGCATCATGGTTTTTGTCTGAGGATGTAAATCTGCCAATTCCCACTGTGACCGTTGGTTTACAGAAATTACATTGGCTATTGATGTTTTTGGTAATAGGCCCTTTGCAGCTACATTGTAACAGTCACATGCTGATATAATACTTCATTAAGAAATGAATTGAGCTCGTGATCCCCATGGGAAAGGTGTTGCCATGAACACTGGAGAGCAAGCTATTTTCATAAAATAATGCAGTTTTAGAAAGATTGACAATCGATTGGAGGTGGAAAATACATGTAGCATTAACAAACAGGTTTTGCTAATAACAATACTGATCTCATACAAGGCTTTTAAATAAATGAGGTCAGATACTTTTTTGCTCTCCAGTACGATACAAGAATTTTAACTTGATTTGTCCTACATGTACGAAGGCCTGAATTTAGTAATTTTGTTCTGCAATCTCACATTTCAATAAGCACTTAAAGTAGTTTTTAAATATTTGTTGTACATAATTATTTTAGCTTTTAAGTTTAGATAATTGTATATTGATATTTGTATCATAATATTTGTATTTAACTGTTCTATTCTGAATGCTTTATTTTTGATTTAGTTATGATATTAATTGTATTTTCCTTTTCTTATTTCATTGAGGGCCACACATTTATCAGTGACAGTAAACTGTTAGGTGTAACTATAGTTAAATAAAGTTATTCTATTCTAGTACAACCACGTTCACAATTTGTTACCTGCAAAGGGCCTGTTGAAGGGCTGTGTCCAAAAAGGGCGTAAGTGTCTCCTGGTCTGATTCTAAATTCTCCTTCAATTTCTTTGTTTTCTAGGAAGAATTTAGGATGTGATCAACTTACACCCTTTTGGACACAGCCCTTCAATTATAGGTTAGAATTGGGTACCAAAATTGGTAGACTTGCTCCAAGTCGAACTCGCTTAGTCACTGGGTAAGCGATTACTGGGTCAAAAAGCAAGCGCGAGAATCGAAGCGAGAGGCAAGTTTGACTTGTTTCACTTGCAGGAAATTGAATCGGGAGATTATGTTTTGGCGCGAAAACACGTTTCTGGGGTGGAACTTATATTTCGCGCCTTTGACAAACTCTTTTATGAGTACACTCAAATTGTAAATACCACATCTACCGTCGACTGACTTGACACGTCAACATACACAATGCCTTAAGAATTGACGCTTTGTGATTGGGCAAATCTTAGTATGTCATAAGCCACGTTTGGCGCGTTGCAAGTGGGAAAAGTCCTTCGTGCAGGGGGCTAAGAAGGACTTTGAGAAAGTCTACAAAATTGGTTGTTGGTAGGTTGTTGCTAGATTGTCGGCAGATTGTCAGTAGATTGTCAATAGGCTGTTGGTACATGTAGGTTGTTGACAGCCTGTCGGTAGGTTGTCAGTAGACTGTCGACAAAAAACATGTCAGTACATGTAGGTAATGTTGGTCAGCTGTCAGTTGATTTAACATGGTTGTTTCGCTTCTCACTTCTGTGGCCCAGATTCGATTCCCGGACACACCGCCATAACTGAGTTGAGTTTGTTGGTATCTCACCCTTCTCAACTTCTAAAAAAAATCCTACAGGCGTTCCAGAAAAGGGGGGGAGGGGGGACCCCTTGTCGATTTTCATCCATTACCCAGCATGCAATTGGAGATGGGTGCAGGAAAACATGGTGGAGATAAATGCAGCGTTAAGAATAGCACTAGCGTGCTTCACAGTCGCTTTGTGTGTTTTGTGCCAAAAAAAACTGGTGGTTGGAGAGATTAAAGAAGGTACTGTAACAACTGAGTGCTGACTTTGTGTTTGCTTTTGATTTCAATTGCAAATGGCAAGGTTTTTTGAGCCGATTTTCAGCTCCTCAAAATTCGTGAAAATCAAAGAAACAAGACAAGATCTCCAAAACAAATGACTTTTTCTCCAAAGTGGGGAGTCAACCAAGCACTGTTTATAGCTCTGGCTTTTAAGTAATTCATCCCTTGAAGTAAAATCGCAACATCGTACTTCTACGAATGTACGTGACACTACATGTGAAATCTGATGCCAAAAAGGCAAATTCGATCTGTGGTTCAGCCGGGTCCTGACTTTGATCAGCTACTATGGTTGTTTCAGGTCTCATTAGAAATTCGGACCAATAAACTTGTCTAAATAGCCTTAAAGACATTCGTACAGAGTGCCATGCATGGGCTTGAACTTTTGCTCTGTACAGCTCTATACATGTACAATGTATGTTCCGACAGTAAACTGTGAGTATGTTGTGGGTGCATTATCAGTAGGCTGTCAGCTGACAACCTACCGTTGACATACTTTGGTACCCAATTCTTACAGTTGTAACTATTAATAATTTATATTAATACATTTGTACCAATGTTTTCAAAGGACAATTTTCCTGTGATATGTGGCAAAATCAATTCAGTCTCTGATAACCACCTATTGATGGTAAATTGATGAATTCAGTCTCTCAATTATTTAGTAAATCATGTACTTTAAAATAAAATTGGTTCATCAACCACTTAATACGTACATGTAGGTCTACTTGTCACATTAGCCCCTGTCTGATGGTATTAATTTTAGCACTCATCATGACAAGCTGTTGAGTGGATTCTTCAAACCCTGATATAAACATTTTACATTTTGCTTTCAAGATTGACTTATGCAAGGCATGTACGTACTTACCAGAAACAGTTTAATGTCTTTATAGTTTGTGATGATTCCATTGTGAACAGCAACAAAATCTTAATAAAAGAGAACTAGTGATAACTTCACAAACAAGTAATTTTCTAGTGCTAAAGACTAGACTGAGGCTATACATACAATCATGTATATGGGGTATTATTATTTTAAATATATATTTACTGTTTCATTTACAATGACCAACTGTAACCTTGTAAGAATAATGCCAATGCCAAATCTTAAATAAACCAACAATGACACTGAATTGTATATTTGCTGTCAGTTTCATTGTTAACTATAAAGTATGTACATGTAGCAGTACATACATGTACTAGTGGGCTTGCTGTTGCTCAATGGCTCTCACCAGACCCTTCTCAGTGTAAGAGAACCTCTTTTCTTGCCTTGTTCACAAAATCAGCTGCCAAGTAACATATCTCAGCAAAAATGGCTTAAAGTGCAAGTACAATGTAGCACCAAAAAACAACATGAGCTCTTTTTGCCCCAAATTCTATTTCTAATATACTTTGAACAGTATGTTGTCTAAATTAGTCTTTGAGAGACTGGAGCAGTAATAGCCCACTTCCAAGATACATGTATGCCTGACTTCCTACATGGACATACAGTACACTGTACAAAGGAATCAATATGAGGCATACATGTATAATCATTGCAATTGGCAATAAAACACAATTGTGTAAAACAAGACAGTCTGTATTTTGTCATTTGTCATATGCTCAGTCCTTCGTGGCAAGACTACAGCACATCTGTAGTTTGTCACGAATGACTGAGCATTATGCACAGAGCCTCGTATTGATTCCTTTGTATGTAGGAAGTGAGGCGTATCTCAGAAGTGGGCTATTAAACTAGAATAAAAGTTATCCGAATTGTGGGATTGATTCATCTTGTGATGTCAAATTGAAAGCTAAGAGATTTTATTGTAGTAGTTTTCTCTTGGGAGGGAATTAATCAAAGGATCCACGACAAGTACATGTAACCAACATTAGAGATTAAACGTCATAAATTTTACAAAATCGCAATAGTATATATAATACTCTTTTTGACATGAACAGTACTTGCACTAACGCCTTTAAGTTTCTTACCATTGTTTGGATCTGACCGATGGGGATGGCTGTTTCTCTCATTTGGCTCACCATGAGTGGCCCACCGTGTGTGTGCAATACCAACATGAATTTGAAATACTCTTTTTGACATGAACAGTACTTGCACTTTAAGTTTCTTACCATTGTTTGGATCTGACCGATGGGGATGGCTGTTTCTCTCATTTGGCTCACCATGAGTGGCCCACCGTGTGTGTGCAATACCAACATGAATTTGAAATTCATCAACTGATTTGATTTCTTCTTGTTCTGAAAGCAATGTGCAAATATTAAATGACACCTGAATTCTAATCTGTATCTAGATGACACAATCCACAATTCTGACTTTTGTTACAAAATGTACATGACTTTTGTACGTGTACTTTTTTGTGACACTGCAACACATTATTGCCAATGTTGCAAGACACTTTTATACTGATAAATAAATTGTATTACTTCCAAATCAAAACTCACTTTGCATATGACTTAGTCAATAGTAATCAAGTCATTGCTGCTGCAGCAAGCAAGCCTGAAGCAAGCAAGGCAGCAGTACCAGTGTGTAGTGGAGCCACTATTTTGGTGCAATGCCAGTGCATTGCATTCTGGCTATGCGCAAGGACACAAAAAATCAATACATGCAGACCATAATCAGGGCATGTGACAGGATACGAGGATGCGATTTTGCATAATTGACCGAAAATCGAAGCTGATAACGTAATTTCACAATTTCCGCATGATACTAGAAAAAAAACAAATAAATCATAAAATTAAAGTGCTCATCCTATATTATCCACATAATTCCTGGGGATACTTGACAATTTCAGGTGAAATATACACCAATTGCGTTTAAAAATAAGGGCGCAAATGCCAACTGAAGGTATCAGGAGCCCTTCAAGAGCGCTTCCCGAAAACTTTCAATTGTGCGCGTTAAGTTCAAGAAAACCCTTACAAGTATATATTTTCTGAAAGCTTAATAAACATAGATTCTAGAAAACAGCTTGATTTTCCTCATCAGTAAATACTCTTTTATTTATTGTGATTTTAATCCAATTTGACCATACCTCGGGAATTTGACGGAAATCCGCGCTGAAACAACCTTCATAAAGTAGAGATATTGATCTAAAAAAGGTTGTCTCGGTTTTCTGATATCTTATTCCGTCGCGAAAATAATCAACTGCAAAGATCCGGAATACCTTTTTTAGGGGTCGAAGAACGAAATATGAAAGTATCTCAAGAACAAAACAAAGCATAAAAAAACTGAGACACCCCTTTTTTCTCAACATATTGATCTAGCCATATGCCAATTTTCAATCCGATCTATTAAAATCTACAAAACTTGCATTTATAACACCGTAAAAAATGGTTTGAAAGTTTCCTGGCATCCCAATGAGGTTTGTAATAATAATAATAATGTTTATTCCAACAACAACACCATCATTGGTACATAGGAATTACAAAAACATGCATAATATCATCTAACTATTACAAGAACATTCATTAAATATAGTAGTGATATCATATATATATTGTGCTGTGCTTTTTACAATAGACACATCTGTCATTGATAAGCAGTATAAAAATAAGTCGCGATGACTGAGACGACTAAACAAACTGTTAACAACCAACATGTTACTGAAAAAATTATTCTTAAGATTCACTAATTTGCTATTGGTACAATTTGAAAAGTAATGCTGTTCATCACCTACTTCATTCACATTACAAATTGTACATATACGTAAATCGTAAGTGATATTTGCATATCGACCAGCTTCAACAGGAAACTTATGCGCGGAAATCCTAAATCTTGTCACCGCCTGACGATGCTTTACATTTGAAATGCGAGATAAGTAATTTCAAAGCCTATTCTCGATTTTACAAGATTAAAAGTATGCAGTTTACTACACTGTTGAACCTGGTCCTTCCACATATTATTGAAATGAATATCACATAATTCAGACTTAAGATATTTAACAAGAAGTTTGATGTTAGTCCATTAGATGTAATATAACAAGATTACTCAAAGGTTTTACATTGCACATTTCCAACAAATAATTGGTGAATTTAACGCCCTGAGAATTAGACTGAATATTTAAGCGTGCTGCTTTACCCACCAATTCATTCTCATATAATGAATCTTTCACACGTAACCAATATTTGACCACTAATGAAGACATATGTACAATCATTGGTGTCCTTTCCAATTCTGCATATATACAGCAGACACAATTAACTTATCTGTCATTAAGAATGTCATTTTTTCCAGTATTATATATTTGATGTTGAGCAGTAGGTATTGGGGAACACGATACCATGTTGTTCATGAAAGGCTGAATGCGATTTTGAGCGCTTCTGTGAAGGACTACGCAGACCACAATAAGTTAGCTCTTCAGTGCGATATCTTCGGTTTGAATATCGCAGTAGACAAGTTCAATTTTAGCGTTACCATTGAAGGGCTCGAAATTGCGCCCGATATGGGCGTAAATACGCCTAGATTTTTTTGTTTTACGCCTAACGTTTTCCACTTAGGCTTAAAATTATGCCTAGATCCTCTTACAAAGGTAAAAATTATATTTCCAAATCTCTAAAACTATCTGTTTTTTTTGAAAAAATTACTACCATTTGCAAGCAAGCATTTAGTGTAAACTTTTTTGTCTGTTGTTTCAAGTTTGAAACGCATTGTTTACTAATTACGCGGCGACGTTTGGCGTGTGAAGTCTGAACTTTAAACCGCAAAATGTCAAACTTTGACAGCTCCTATCTATAGGTTTTGTCATGCAAAACAGTCTTTTGTCATGCAAAACAACTTGTTTCGCGTGGGGAAAATAGTTTACATTACACCTAAATTTTGGAGAATTATGCCTAATATTTTTAAGCTGGGCGTAAAATTACGCCTCCTTTTTTTTCTTAATTTCGAGCCCTGTATTGTCATGGTATTTCACAGAAATCATGAGTGCACAGAGAAGGCAAAGAAGAAGAAAGCATAGAGAAACAGCCAAACCAGTACAATACTGTTACGGAAGATCATGTTAGGTTTCTGATGTTCTTCATCTTCGGCCATCGAAGGCAAAGTTACAGTCGAAACTTAGGGGGGGGAGTTTATGGGCACTTGCACTCTTTCAACTTGGAATTGACTTTGCAGAATCTCCAACTTCTGTCCACTGAGCCAAGATCGCTTTCCGTCAGCGTCAACTTTCGTTTCTTTACGGAAGAAAACGAACATAACCCCTCCCTACGCAGCTAGCTTCAAATTACAAATTGAGCTATATAATTATATATATAATATTATTATAAAACTATATTTTAGATATGATTTCTGTGTGAAACGTAAATGAATATTTGCAACTCAATGGCTTCAAGACGAGCTAGACGAGTGAGCGTGTTTCGTGTTTATTTATAAATTAAAGTTCACATGTTTTTTCGCGGTTTCCATGAGAACGCTTCACAAGTGCTAATAAGCCATTGACAGCCTGCTTTCCCCGTCCAAATTTCTTTTTGCCGTAATTTCTTGTTGAAAATAAAATGTTTTGGAATTTTATTTTCACTAAACTGTAGAATTCACTTTGAACATTCATGGAGTTGTTTCTTCTAGAGCATGGTCAATTTGCACAGGCTTGGGGAGAAAGTTAGTGAAACTGCTGCCAAAAGCAAGTCACAGAACAGCATTGGACACTTTAGTGAAAGAATAACTTGGATATCTCAGTCTGACTGACTGAACGTATGCCTTGTCAGTGCTTTCATAGATCCTTAGAGCATGCTTGTGCGAATTCAACGATAAGCGTTTAAACTAAATCAATCTCAGTACAGTACAGAAAGTTAAAGTTCAAGAAGATGCAAGTGATCATTACTTTGTTATATAAATACCTCTCAAGACTTGTAAGATTGTAAAAAATTGGTCAGTAATTTTAATAGTGTTATCCACCACATGTGCATAAATAAACATTAACGCTGTAATCAATTTTTTTTTCTCACACCCCGCTATTGCAGACTCTCACTATTACGGACACCAAATCACGGTGCCGAGGGTGTCCGCTATAATGAGAGTTGACTGTATCTGGTATAACTTTGTTACTGTTAGTTGTTGACTTTAAACTGTTGTGTTGTTGATCAATTTACAGGGCCTCCGATAAAGTGCGATAAAAAATCGGAAATTATGCGGCAATTCAGGGCTCATTATGCGGCAAATTATGCGTTTTTTTTACCTCATTTTAAGCTATTATACATGGTCTAAGGAGAGAAAAACTCTCTTCTGCACACTTACGTAGCCTTTAGCGCGCTCTGGAGCCGTAATTTTAGTCGGTAGATGGGCTCGTTTTTTCTTCTCGGAAGAAATTCCAGCAGATTTCACTAAAAACTTATCCATTTGAGTAAATTTCAGGCAAAAACGACAATAAATACATTGTGTAAGCAGATGAGATCAAGATTCGCGCGAAAAAGCGACTATTTTACAGCAAACAATAACATGGAATATATCAATGATTCTGAGTGGTCAACACTCTATCCATTGTTTTCGTTATGCACCAATGAGAATACACTTTAGAATTAATTCAGTAGTAACCAGATCCCTGGCGCGTGAAGCAATGCAAGAACGCCTGGACGTTTTTGTTGACAAAATCGAATGGACGTATCGAATGGTGATCGTTTCTGGTCCTTTCTTGCGATGTTTTGGGCAGTAAATTACCGTGAAATTGCATTATAAAGCACCACAAAGACAACTGTCACAAGGTTGTACCATTTTTATTGACTCATATTGTGTTATTTGTAAGAATTATGCACGATTGTGCGGAAATTTGCGAATTATGCGATCGGATGCGATTTTTGATCAATTGTGCGGGATTGCACCATCGCACAATATCAGAGGCCCTGAATTTAAAGGCAACAATGTGATATTCCAAGTGGTAGTTGATCTATACATACGTATTTCAAGTGGTACAATGTAGTTGATCTGTTCGCTGCGCTCACTCGCAAGATACATGTATTTCATCAACACTCAAAATCTGAATCGATCTCCACGTGGCCATGTAATGCCCTCTACCTAACACATATCACACCTTGATATTTTTGTTTCCCATGCAGTACTTAACATATTTTTTCCTGCCAAAGAACATACCATTGTGGTTCATGTATTACATGTAGGTCTACTACACATGTAGTATTAATCATCATATTCATGTACAGAGTAGTTTTGTATTGAATGTCTAAAGTAATACATGTAAGTGATTGCTTTGGTTCTGCATTTGCAAAGCTTTTAATTTTAATTGGCTGTGTTGTAATTATCAGCCAATCAAGTTCTAAACCAAAACTAAACATTGTTTTAGTCCTTCATGCAATCCATTTTCATTTTTCTGGAGCTACATGTATCACATTATCACTTTTACCTTTCTTGTGATTGGTTAGAGTAGTCATGTACATGTACAAAACCAATAGCAAATTACTAACAGTACTTCAGCTCATGATTGGCTCATTGTGGTTTTACTTGCTCCTGTGATTGGCTCTGTAAATTTAATTATCTTGGGTTTGGTTTTACAACATTCAATCGAAAACCGCTCTATTGTTAGTAATGATCAATTATTAGATGACTTGTGTTATTGTATTTCAAGTTTCTTTACCTTGAATTGCCTTTGCAAGAGATGCTACTTTGCCTCTTCTTTTCACAATTCTATATAAAAATAGAAAAGGGACATCAAAAATATTATTATCCGAGTGTAAAACATACATAAGTACAGGCTGCAAGATAGTACATTTAACAATTATTCACCGGTGAATAGTGGTGGATATTTACCGAGCAGCTTCAGCGAGGTAAATATCCACCACCATTCACCAATACTGAGGTGAATAATTATTTTAGTATATTAATATACATGTACCACACTCCAGGTGAATAGCCAGCACCAAATAGTTATTTTATTTTCTGTCAAATGGACAAAAACTCGCACGAGATGATCGCTGCTTTGCTCGGAGGTGAATATGAAATCATATTCACTGTTTGAGAAGCCAATCAGAGCGCGCAAAAAGTGAAATTCACTAGTGTGGTATTATACTATAATTATATAGTAGAGCTTCAATCACTGATCATTATTTACTATGTACATTGTACATAGAGTATTACGTACTGTTTAAAACACGAACAGCAGTGTTTTATCAAGTTTAAAAATTTGAGGGCGAAGCCCGAGAATTTTTAGACTTGATAAAACACGTGCTGTGAGTGTTTTAAACGGCTTCAAAAACGCTTTAAGAATGTAATGAAAGAAAGACACACATCACAAGGGAATGGTTACTCAATGAACCATTGAACCTTTGTATTCACAACGCCATGCAAAATATTCGAGTAATCACCGCCTGCAATTACGAACATCTCCAGGGAATGACATGAAGAAATTACCATACTATGTTGTTTGAAGCGGCGTTTCGCAATGCACTTGAAGGATTTGGTGTCGTGGCTTACCTCGATAAAGTTCAAGACTTGGAAAGCGGCGATGTGACTGGCATGACGGCAGTCTCAAAATTTTTTACTCCGGCACAAAATATGTAAGTTTAATGCACGTTTTTATTATTTTACGGCTTTGAGTTTGGTTTAATAATTGGAACTAAACAGTGGCTCGGTAAACAAGTAATGGTAGTTGGATAACTTCATTTTAAAAATATTATCTCAATCTGTGTATCTCGGTGGTCTGCTGATATTAGTAAATTTAGTGCAAAATTTATTATCTAGGTACCTTATGTTCCGTGTACTTTTTGCTATCTTTGGGTCTTTATCAGTGAATTCTTAATTAGGATGAAACTTTATATAAAATTTCATGTTCATTAGTATTCTTTATATAAAACGTTCATCCTAATTACTCGGGCCCAGGCCTTCGGCCGAGGCACGAGTCAAGTTTCGCAAGTGTTTTTTATTTTTATTTTTTGTGTCGCTGGTTGGCGCCGTCAACCAATCAGATTGTGCCTACTTTGGAAGTTCTTTTCACCACCGTACCAATCAGATTGCACTGTGCTGGTCACGTGAACAGTGGACAACTTTCCAGGTTTTTCAAGATGGCGGCGAGTGGGAGTTTTGACTTAGCAAAACCTTTAATATCAGCTTTTTTTTTGTGTAAACCAAAGATTCCTTCAAGTGCAATACCAAGATTGTTGTCTTTTCTAAAGCTGAGAGGTGTTTTACGGGCTTTGGGACGGGAATTTACCACATATTATGCGACATGCTTTAAGATACACTCGTGAGACGTGACAGCGGAGTCTGATCTGCTCTGCGATCAACACTGACTGTATATAAAGACAACAGCTTGTAAATGTAAGTAGCCGCTAATCTGAACATGATAACCTTTATACCAATTGACTGTCGTTGTGTTGTTATTTATTGTTATTAACCTCTCGAAAGTGTAATAGAAATGACCCGATTTCTCAGTTCTCTGACTGACAGGGGCCTTTTAAAAGAATTACAGTCGTTTCGCCCCTCATGCACATGTATTTAAATGTTTATAAATTCGGGAACGAAAATCCAGCATGCAGTGACTGAGTATAAACTGAGTAAGTAATCCGAAATGAAGATTTTTTCAAACGAACGATAAATGACTGATGTGGAAATCGCATATTTATCTGTGGCGTGTTATTGTTGTTCTATTTCCCGGGTCTATATTTACATCTGGCCTGTAGCACTTTGTATTTGATTATTATCTCTTGGTTTAGGCATTCTACAGTGTATTTAATGTGTTTTTTAGAACTGACATAATGATATTATGTATCGAGTAGTGTATTTATCATTATTGCAAGTTTATAACATAACATAACTAAATTTGGTCCAGAACTGAGAGTATACTTACATGCAAGTGGCACTCTTTCTTTACCTTCCCCTTTCTTGGTACCATTATATATTATTATCCATGCAAGCTAGATCTTGTTTCAGTGTTTTCCATCTGAGCTGGTCCTGGCTTAAGATATTAACCCTAAGGTTACCTTAAGGACCTACCTTCTCATCATTGTATTTCTTATTATGCCTTATTACTCGTAAACATTTCCATCATCTTATGAGAAAATACATGTAATTGTTGTTGTTGTTCCTCAGTTCTTGGCGTCAGCATCGTCACTTTCACTCGGTCATGATCAGGAGTACGAGTACTTTTACGAATTATTTGGGAATGAAAATTAATCTTGCTGCGACCCCAATGATATAAAAAGAGTGGACATTGCATGTTTATTTGTGGCCTGCCATTATAAGTTTCAGTCTCCTTCAAGATGTAGAAAATGAGCACTAGCACAGTGGCAGTTCACTAATACTAGAAAATGATGGTCTGTAGTTTACGACCTCAATCGAAAATATTGTATTGAGAATTTAGCCTGAATGTCAGCCATCTCCACTGGTTTGTTAATAATTGAGAATTACAAATAGATATGACTTTATTTCACATGTAGAATGACATTACCTAACTATTCACAATGAATAGCAACATTATGTGGAATTTGTTGTTCTAAATTGCTTGATTTCTCATAGTTGTACTGCACCTGATATAATTACAATGCATCAAATTTGAGTGACTCAATATCGTGCAGACTACTCAAATAACCATTGCACTTCAATCAACAACACCCATACCAAGTTTTTTTTGTAATTCTAACGACCCTCAAGGAACAATAATATTGAAAAGAAAGTAATATTAAACTACAGAATTGAGGGAAATTGTCGCTGAAATGTACATGCACAGCATGTATGTACATGTATGTGGCAGTGTGTTGTGTGTGTATTATGGCTCTATCATTTCTAACCCCCCATCTCCGAACTGTCATAAAACAAGAACTGGAGAGTATAAATTATCTTCTGCCCACAGTATTATATTATGTCGTCACACAGTTTTTTGTTTGCCGACGATTGATACGAACGGGCTTCAAACTCCGGCTTTGTTTTCTCATTTTGCTGCTGCACAGAAGACCTTGAAATATAAACCGTTCAATAAATCTACCTTAATTTATCCTAAAGAAAGCTTTGATTTATACCCTCGAAGAAGGAAATGCATTTGATTTTCTCCACTTCGCCTTCCCTTGCCGTTAACAATAGGAAATGGATAATCTGAAATCTACATTGAATCTGTAATGTTTACCGTCTCGTTTTTCTCGGCCAATGGAAATCGAGATACCGTGGCGCATGTAATCGTTTCCTCTTGGCGGCAGGAAAGGGGCCAGGTGGAACTTCTCGAAACAAGCGATAGTATTGGCCTACGCAGCAATAGAAAACACCCTAACCCATTAGAAAGTGCAGTACAAAAACCATAGAAGTATAGTATTATGGGTGCAATCAGCATACAGGTCTTGAGAGGTTCCATGCTACTTGGAGGAAAGGCAAAGAGATGAGAAACCTGCTCGCAGGGTAGGAGGGCCACACACTTCTCTGTGTATACTAGTTAGTGTTACTCTAATGTTATTTCCCAAGTGGTGTACATGCATGAAATCAATGCACACAATATTTTATTAAACATTAGGGACTAGTCAAAAATTTGCAGGGGAAATGCAAGGTGGGGGGGGGGGGGGAGTTGAGAATGCAATCAAAAAGTCTAAACAATATATACGGTAACCCTCCCTGGACAATGAGTATGAAATCTTTTGACCCTTTCTCCCCTATTATCACCCCTTTTTTCAGTTCCCATGATTTATGACCCTCCATTTTTGGGGATTCAAAAAAATCTCAACCTCCTCCCCATGCTAATTTCTGACCAGTCCCTTCAGTGACAACCCTCATGAAGCCTCAATTTAATTTTCAGTAGAACTTTGTAATTAGAAGCTCCCATATGTGATTGCAATGTAAATTATCACAAGCATGAGTAGTGAATCAATTATCCTGCTCCCCTAGCACAAACCATGTATGACACAAAAATATGCTAGAACTCCATGTATTAATTAAAAGTGGCCCAAGTTAAGGTTGTATTTATTCGTTATGCTCTTTTGACATTAAGAATAATTCTTCAAATGGCACCATTTTTTTATTTCTACTACATGTTTAATAACACAATTCTCTGCTGTACAAAAATTATTAGAACATTGTATTGACGATTTCCTGTCTTAAAGTTTGGAAACGTAACACATGCATTTAATGTCAAGTGCCATTTTTAATGTTTTCACAAAGTCATCAATTCTTTACATGAATTGTTTTAGAAAATTTGGCCTTCTCCCTAACTGAAATTATTATTATCATTTTTTGTGTCGCTGTTTGGCGCCAGTAACCAATCAGATTACACAGGAGCCCATTGTTCGATCCCAACACGTGACAGGATCAACCAATCAGATCCGACACCCGCCAGATCTTGGTTGTGGAAAGCTAGCTCGGGAAAGCCAGAACGTAGCGAAGGTTTGGGTTCATTCTGAACCATTATTTTGCTGAAACCAAAGGTTTCTTCGAATGAAATATCAAGATATTCAGTGGATTCAGTTATTCTAGGGCTGACAGGACTTTTAGGGGCTTTCGATGGAAAATTCTCACATTTACGAAAGGGATGTGGCGATCCAAATATTGCACAGTCAGCTAGTCTAGCCGGCCGGAGGAGTGATGGTTTTACCTTTTGGTCCAATAATCCACGGAAACTGAAAGAAAATGCCTGTACTGCTGCATCTAAGTGCCATACGATTGCAGTGTTGCCTTGATATTGTTGAAATGCTCTTCATTACCATCACACACTGTGAGGAGGTCAAATCAGTGAGGGATTGATTGTTTGCAATGTTGGCTGTAATTGTTTACTGCGAAGTCCTCTCTTGAAAATGAAATACTCTTGAGATTACACAACTGGGAAGTCTTGACTAAACCAGTCAAACAATGCCGAACTTTGCTAAGACTTCAATTCAAGAGTCGGAAAAGCTGGGAGTGAACAGTGATTGACCCTTGGCTTTGAACGCGAACGGAAATCAGAACTGGTGAGGTTGAAATTATGTGTTTATATATATGCAAATCTTACTTGTTCCCCACTTTTAAATTAAGTGTAATGGTGACTGTAATTCGAACTGGAAATGAAATTGTCCGTAAGTTGAACTGTATGTGACTTTATAGAGACCAAGAAGGAAAAAAAGTTAAAATCGATCGTCAAAACAATAACAGAACTCGGAAGATACAGAGGCATTCGAATTTACTACGAATTATACCCATAAACAGAAATGGATATAACTTACAAACCGAGAATACCGAATTAAAATTGAATTGAATGTGAAACTGTCAAAAGAAGAGCAGAATTCGTTGTGTAAAGCCATACTGGAGAGTACAATTATATAAGTTATGGCGGGAAGAGGGGCAGGTTTGGAATTGATAGACCCCCCCCCCCCCCCCGGATATTTGTAGAGCATCAAATGCCCCACTGTGGAGTCAAGTGCTCCATGGTGGGGCTTTGGTACGGGTGCAAATCTCTTATCAAATTCACTATTTTGACTCTTTCTACAAATGAATTCCTCACCCTGCCAACTTTTGTTTGCTCCAAAATGTCTCACCCCTGGGACAAAAACTCAGTCAAATGCCCCACTTATGCCCCCCACCCTTGGGGAAGGGCAGGTTTGGAATTGGTAGAGCTATACACAGATACTGGAACTGATTAGAACAATCATAAATAGAATTGGGTGTGGAGATTTATTTACCAAGCGAACACTGTTGCCCTGAAAAATATGTTGAAAAGTCAACTTGAAATACTGAAGAAAGAAGACAAAGAAGTATTTATGTTTTCAGATAACCAATTGAACTGATATATAATTTATATGCTTTCACTTGTATACTGATATTATTATTACACTCATGAACAGACAATATTTAGCTTCATTAGTGACATATTTTAATTGATATTAATCTAAATCATGTTCCACGCATTTCTTAGCCTCCCCCGCAGTCGTTTTTAGGGGCTCATAACTAGCCCCTAAAAACGACTGTGGTGGAGGCTACGCATTTCTATGTGACTGTGTACTAGTTGGTGTTACCCTCATTAAATAAAGTCAGGGCTAAAAATAACGGCCGGTCAGTCGCCGGTCAAGATCAGTATTTGGTTGAAACTGTAGTAACATTGACTGGTCAAAATGACTGGCAAGACAAAGATTTGACCGGACAACTTCGGATTCTGGCCGGACATTGTCCGTTGACCGGCCGTTATTTTTAGCCCTGAAAGTTAATTTTCAATGCACACAATATTTTATTAAACATTAGGGACTGGTCAAAAATTAGCAGGGGAGGTGCAAAGGGGGTGGGGTGGAGATAAAAAAGTTTAAAAATGTATAGTATGTATTAGTATGAAATTTGTTGACCCTTTCTCCCCTATAACCAATCCTTTTTCAGTTGCCCAATATTTATGACCATCCAGTTTTGGGGATTCAAAACAATATGATCCTCCCCCTTTCACAACCCCTTCCCCTGCTAATTTCTGACCAGTCCCTTCAGCGACCACCCTTATGCAACCTGGTTTTAATTATTAGTAAAACTTTGCAATTAGAAGCTCCTGTAAGTGACCGTGACCACCTTTGGAGGTTGAGAATTGTAAGAAGGTGGAAAATAGCATTTACAAACAGGTTTTGCTAATAACACTACCAATCTCGTACAAGTGCCTTTAATTTTTAATGATTTTCACGAAGTCGTCCTTTTTTGGCAGAATTTATTTTAGAAACAGTTGGCCTCATACCTAAAAGTGACAGCCCGAGTAAACGCCCAGCGGGCGTCTTGTTAGCAATTCAATGAGAAAGCTTAAACATCAATAGAAATTCCATTGTCTCAATCATTAACCCTGTTTCCCCCTGGGACAGAATTCAAATCCCTCCGCGGGCCTTTTAGAATGATGAAATTTTATCAGGTATAAAGGAGCATGCACGTGACTGATTTGCTTCATCTGATTGGACAAAATGCTCATTAATTATTCATGAGTTTTTGAAATACATGTAACTAATAAATTCAATGAATACTGGTAATGAAAATACAATGTACTACATGTACATGTACAATGTATGTGTGAAAGACATTGAAACTCCATTGGACAGTACATGTATTTTGCTAAATTGTAGCCGGTCAGAAATTCTTAGTTTCTATCATACCACACGTTTACATTCAGTTGTGTCATAAGGAAATTTATGTTATTTTCAGCCATCAACTGTAGAATTTTCTTGTTCTGTGACAAGCTGGGACACTGGCCTCACTTTGATGCCTTTATGAATAAGGTTAATAATTGGAGGTACAGGGCTTGCTTTTCATTTTGAAAAATGGGGGCACATGTCTCTCCTAGTGTTTTCAAAAAAGAGGAGAAATTTTCAATTTGTTTGGGAGACCATTCTTGTTCTCCTGAAAAACGGGTATGTATGTGAGGCCAAGAGGCTCAAACCCTGACCCTTTTTAACCCAATCAGAGCTCCAAAACCCTGATTGCCCCTTCTTTAAATTGTTTTTAAAACACGGTCGGATATATACCCCAGCCGGTATACCGCGTACCCGGATTGCATGCAAAATACGGAACATTTCAAGTCGGGACGTGTCATTGGGTAAACAAATCAGCAGATGAAGTACAATTAGATAAGTACTGAAGTACGAATTAGTGGTGTCACGATGTATGGGAACCTCAGTGCTTGCATGTGGGCAGGCGATCAAAATGCAGCAACAGAATGTCTTTTTTTGACATAGTAGCTAAAAAAAACTGAACCCTAACTGCCTAAAAAATACTGAACCCCGACACTGACTGCAACCAAATTATACTCAAATCCTGACCCTGATCTGCCCAAATCAGGTCAAAACCCTGACCCTACCTGCCCAAACAGAGCTCAAAACCCTGACCCACCCCCGCGGCACATACATAATACGTCACAAACAGGAGTACCCCCCCCCCCCCCCGGATTTCCCACAGTCACTAGCGCATAGGCTACAGTTTGTAGTACCTGAAAAAGTTAGTTAGTGTCACTGTGTACAAGGACTATCTATCATTTTACATTACAAAAACTGAATCCTTTTTACTGCACAACTCACAACACACAAGTCAAGTTGCCATTGCTAAGTACTCTGACATGAGAGCAATTAACACTGTCTTTATACATGTAGGACAATCTACGCTAAGTACTATTTTACATTTAGCACTACTACTATTACAGGGTTGTCAGTAGAAATTGAAACAAGAGACTTTCAAACTCCTCACATAAATTGTTTTATCACTGCAGTGACAGGACTGCCATAAATCCTCCCTAAGATGGCTCGTAATACTAATACACCTTGTACCTCTCATGCCATGGTATTACTTATAATAAATTTTATTTTCTATAAAGAGCAATGAAAATATAGATATGTGCACATTTATTATCTAATGTAATGCACTTGAAACATGTATTAGCAGCTTTCGATCCCCAGGGGTAGACCCCTAGGTTGACCAGTCTGACCTGGTTGTTCAAAACAAGGATAAACACTACCCTGGGTTTAAATCTCCTACACCAAGGATAAGCTGTACAGAATTTACAATTACAGATTAGTGCTATCCTAGGGATAACGTTACCCTTGCTTCAAACAACTGGGCCCAGGTCGGCCCATGGGTCTACCCCTGGGGGAAGCCAATGATAAGTGCATAATTATCAAAAGTAAACATCTCTCCAGACAGATTACAAGCTTTTCAAAGAACAAGCTCGAGCTTGTGAAGAGTAAGTCCGTATGACATTTAAACATTTTTTAGAGCAACCACTTGTTGCTAAGGAATTTAGAAATCCTTCATATTTCCATTGAGCTTACAAAAAAAAATCAATTTTGAAATTATTGCATCAGAAAGATGCCTGATGCAATAAGCAGCCTCAGTTTAGACTTACAAATGTTTCATTTTTTTCCTAATTTGGAAAGAAAGGATATGGGTGTGTATTCTAGGAAAACATTTTTTTATTAAATGCACAGTCCAAAGATTAATCCTTGTGACTAAAGTACACCCTTTGGAAGTTTCCAAGAATTACTATTTATATAATTATATCAGATTTCATTTATTAAAATACATACAATACATGTAAACCACTACTGTTGTCTTCACAAACTATGTGTCACTTTCTATATACTTCTATATTTCGTGGTTAAGAAGGGCTTTATACCCCTGTAAGGAAACCCCAAGTGATAGAGACTTAACTCAATATCAAACGGGAAAACCCAGCCTTTAACAATATGACGTGAAGTTGCTTGAACACGTTTGGAACTCCTATTATAGCAAATTCCAGGAATCAGACAGGAAAAGACACATCCTGCCCTTTTACGTAAAAGACAAAACCATTTGCATTGATGCTTGTCACGTTTTCAGGATTAAACGAAGGGTGTTGAAATTTGTTAAGTTATTTTAAGAAGAGACAAACTTAATGTACCATTAACAATTTTCATTAACTTTGCCCGTTTTTGAAGTTCATCGATATTTTTAATACATCTAGATGTTTATATCGTCTGGGCAGAGGAATATTAAGGGGATCAAACAAGGTATCCCAGTAAAACGGAAAATCAAAAAAATGATTTCATACAAAATTGTGTATTATTATGTGAAGCTAAAATTTTAATATACTGTACCTTGATCACGATAATGAAAGATTATAAAATTGTTCAACTTTACCTGAGTTGATTATTATCCCCATCAAACGCTATACCTAAAATAACAAAGATAAAGAAGAATTTAGGACTGCTAAACGAAGCGAGAATTAAGGGGAGTTTCAGCTGTAAAATTCAAAAGATCACAACTCACCGGCTGAATCGTAGCCTCGGTATTCCAACCTCTGCAGTCCTTTGATTAAAGTTTCCAAAATATACCTCCTTTTTCGCGGCACACAGAAATTGAGGTAGGCAAAAATCCCTGCGGAATGATAAGACAGGTTGAAGTTTAAAGCTAAAGTTTTAACTACAGAATGTCTGGGATTGTTTTGAAAACAAAACAAGCTCAGAATGTAACCACCTTGACAAAGTTTGCAAGGTTTCTGGCTCCATACAAATCTTTTACACGTTGGCAACCAAGTCCAAGTTAACACAGAAGAGGGGTGTGCACCGAAAAATTACTCACCGCACATTTTGAAGTTTTAGTAGCTACTTTAGAACACAAATATGTAAAGGTGACTCTCAGGGGATCTCTTTTCCAAGTTCCTCAAGTTGAAATGCTAGATTCTTGGTTTTGGTGGTAATATAAATGTGGAAATATGCAATATCAGTCACTGGACTAGAGTTGTCAATCCACGTAGCAGGTTTATAACAAACATTTTGATTGGTCGATGAAAATTTTAAACCAATCAAAGTTCATGTTATGTATTCAAGCCTTAAACTTGAGTCCACGTTATATTACATAAAATCCAGCAGTTTATCCCAGAAAAATATATGTAAGGAGAAATCTGATTGGTTTAAAAACAATATGTTATAATTTGCATAACAAAAGTGCGCATGCGCCATTGATATTTTTCCGGTGTTCTGAAAGATACCAGAAAACACCCGTCAAGTGAAGAATTCCTTTCAATACGGCCTAAAAGCCCTTCTTGGATTGTTTCTAAATCAATATGAATATAGAATACGACTATATAGTGCTTGGCACAGGTCTAAAAGAGTGTATCATCAGCGGTTTGCTGTCCTTAAGCAAGAAAAAGGTCCTTCACATGGACCGGAATAATTACTACGGTGGGGATAGCGCCTCCCTTCATCCACTGAGTCAACTCTATGAGCAATTTGATCGAGCCGATTCTCCCGGTGAGAACCTTGGAAAAGCCAAAGACTATAACGTGGACATTATTCCCAAGTTTTTGATGGCCAACGGGTCGTTAGTCAAGATGCTTGTTCATACTGGGGTCACGAAGTACATGAGTTTTAAGGATATAGATGGCAGCTTTGTTTACCGTGGAGGCTACGTATATAAAGTACCTGCTGACGCAAGAGAGGCCCTCAGCTCGAGCCTGATGGGTATTTTCGAGAAGAGGCGGTTTAGGAATTTTCTGATCTTTGTTCTGGGTATTGATTTTGACAATCCTGAAACTTGGAAAGGTTCTGCCGTCGCACAGTTTGACCCCAAGACGACAACAATGAAGGAGATTTTTGATTGCTTTGGGCTTTCCAAGGATACCGCTGACTTTACTGGTCATGCTATAGCCCTTTACAGAGATGACGATTACATGGGAAGGCCATGTGAGGATGCCGTCCAAAGGATAAAGCTTTACTATGAGTCCCTATCACGATATGGCAGGAGCCCCTATCTGTATCCTGTCTATGGACTAGGGGAACTGCCGCAGGGGTTTGCACGCCTATCTGCTGTCTGGGGTGGGACCTACATGCTGAATAAGCCTATTGATGAAATCATCATTAAAGATGGGGTTGTTTATGGTGTTAAATCAGAAGGAGAGATTGCCAAGACCAAAGCTATTGTGGCAGACCCATCGTATTTTACTGATAGGGTGAAGGTGGTTGGGCAGGTCGTCAGATGCATATGTATCCTGTCCCATCCTATTCCCAATACTTACGACAGCAATTCCTGCCAGCTGATCATCCCTCAGAACCAAGTCAATAGAAACTCTGGTGAGTTCATCTGTACTGAACATTGTATGGAAATTAGCTATACCAGGGGCCTTAGGGGAGGGGGGGGTGGGGGTGGGGAGGCTCTACATGTATATGGAACTGATGGTGGAACTGATGGTGAAGGTGAAAATCAGTGGAAGCAGGGCTAAAAATAACAGCCGGTCATCGGACAATGTCCGGCCAGAATTGGAACTTGTCCGGTCAAATCTTTGCCTTGCCGGTCATTTTGACCAGTCAATGTTACTACAGTTTCAACCAAATACTGATCTTGACCGGCGACTGACCGGCCATTATTTTTAGCCCTGGGAAGGCAATAATAATAATAATATTAGTAGTAGTAGTTTATTCATACCTTGCAGTGTAGACATAATTACATGTGTATACTGAATTACATGCTGAAACTTAGCTACTACATTTTGTAAATACATGAATAAATACATACCGGTATGCTATATAATATAAGTTAAACAATTTAGTTACCTTGATATTTCACAGTTACAAAGTGGCCATTTGGTAACTGCTTTTGCAGGATCTTGTTGAGTACTGTGCCAATGAGTTTGTCACTCTGTTACATTTTCAGAGGTAGATGGGATTACCTGGCTTAATGTTGCTTGTAACTTTTTTACACACTGCTACTTGATGATCGGCTAGAGTGAGGATACCCAACTTTTAGCCGTAAGCAATACGCAGAATATGCTTAGCCGTAAGCAATATGTGGAAGAATGATGGACAATGCCTTTTTCTGGATATTTTCCAGGGCATTAGATAGGTATAACAGAAGGCTGGCATGCACGACACACACATATTCTCTGACAGTTCTAATCATTGCACAGTAATAACGATGTCCGCAGAAGGGACACCACACTTTTTGAGTTGCCTCAGGGCATACATTGTACATTAAATAGTGAACAACAAAATTACCATAAAATTTCTTTCAAGCAAATTATCAAAATTGCCGCACACAGTTTTGAAGACCATGTTCTACGTTATCCTGCAAAGTTTCAGATGAATACATATTTGCATATGCGATTAATTGAAATATGTGAAATTCACTGATGTCAATGTACATGTAAATTCTCCCAACATGTTACCATGGCAACACCTAACAAATACGTACAGACAATTTATCAGTGATCATTTTGGTAATAGAAATATAGGTTGCCCATGTACAGCCCTTATTCTATTCAGTATACAACAACTTTTAATCTGTATTCTGTCATTGGACATCGGCCTGCACTACCAAATTGAAATAAGGACTGGGCCGAGTTTGTAAAGTTCATCTAATTATAATCTAATTAAGTAATGAACTCCATGATAGGAAAGAGCACATTGAAATTAGTAAGTTTACCAAATTTGGGGACGTTTCATCGGATATTTATCATGTGGTGAGCTTTCAAAAATCGCAAAAATAAGAGACGTTTGTATGGATTATTGGAAAGTGTTCATCCAATCCATACAAATGTCTCTTATTTTTGCGATTTTTGAAAACTTGCTATTCAGTTTCTATGTACCAAATCATGCTCAAACTTGGTATTGTTACTCATTCCGAGGTGCTATTTCTTGTGGTGAGGTTAATTATTATTTTGTTAATTGGATTAACTTTACAAACTCGTCCCCAGTCCTTTTTTTCAATTTGGTAGTGGCCAATAATTATTGTATCAGTATGATCAACACAAACATGTCCACAGCTAAGCAGTAAATGATGCTCTCCTTTTCACTTCAGATATCTACATTTGCTGTGTGTCACATACCAATTGTGTTACTCCAAAGGATAAATTTCTGGCTATTGTCAGCACAACTGTCGAGACCAATGACCCAGAAAAGGAATTGGAGCCTGGCCTTCACCTGCTTGGCAAGATTGATGAGAAGTTCTTCTCCATCAGTAACCTGTATGAACCAATTGATGATGGTACCCAAAGCCAGGTAAATATGTTGTCAGTGGTTTCATTTTGTATTTGGTTCAATTTTTTTGTTAAACTATTTTTTTTAACCAGTTCAGTTATCAAGATTGTAAAAAGGGATTTTTCAATTTTTTTGGTATTCATAAAAGGGGTTTAGCTTAGTTTTTTTTTTTGGGGGGGGGGGGGGGGGTTTCAAAAAAAAAAAAAACTCCCCTACGAAATATTTATTGACTACCCACCCCTCGCCTCACCCTCCCTTTCCCATCTCACTATTTTCCTTGACCCTGTGATACACTGTGCATCATGCTATTCCACTTACCTTCCCTATCACCTACTCGATGATCCAGTTGCCTTATTGAGTAATGCAATGCGCCACAGACGTGCTTGTTGATTTGAACACCACCGTTTATTCTATAAGTGACTACATGTAATCGTTGGACCCAGTTCCTGCTAATTTGTTTTCAGTCTCTTAATTTTATTTGTGCATACTACATGTATGTACATGTATAAATGTGTTAAATCAATTTACTCTTTTAAAAAATACATGAAACAGACATTACTAACAAATTTAAACTTGTGTGACAGCAGTGATGTACACTGCTAACAAAATCAAACTTGGAAACATCTTTCAAAAATATAACACAGAGTATATTAAACCCGGACGAAACTGTAACACAGACAAAGTTTCTGTTGACTTAATTGCATTCTTTTATAAAAACTGCAGCAACTCAAGGGAAGTATTAAACAAAGCTAAATGCAGAAAAATACATTGTTTATAGATGATCAGGTGTACTTTACGGCTCCACTTGTACTTCAAAACATACTGTGTCAACCGAACCGAACTAAAATAAAAATACAGTAATAAGGGCAAAAGAAAAGAAAATCACCTTTAACATTGTGTCTAGAAGACTTCTACGAAAGAGCAGTATCTCAGTGAAGTATTGAGTGCAGAGGATCTTGGAGTAACCCTCCAGTAACCCTCGAGAGCTTGGCTGCCAGGTAACCCCACCTCCCGATTAGCTCAGTGGTTAAGCTCCGGTCTGTTGAGCGGGAGGTCGAGGGTTCAAGCCCTGGCTGAACCAACACTCAGAGTCTTAAAATAACTGAGTAGAAGGTGCTGCCTTTGTAAAACAACTGCAAATGGATAAGGATAGTCTAGTCATGTGAACTAACCTAATATAAAAAAACTCTAACATCGGTGATCATAAGTGCTTACTATCTTGAACAATTTAACCAGTTTAAAAAGAATAAACCAGTTTCAAAATAATTAAACCAGTTTAAAAGAAATTAAACCAAATATAAAATTGAACCACAACAAATATCCAACTAAGGCAATGGCAGAATCTTAGATCAGGGCTCAATTAAATAAACTTTTTTATAAAGCCAATAGCAAGCATTTAAAAATCACAAAAATAAGAGAGTTCGGTATGGTTTGGAGGACGGCATCACCCCGAATTTTCAAACACTTCTAGTCAGTTCTTATTTACTCAAATACAGTATCTTCAAACTCGGTAAACATAATTTCCATGTGGTCTTTCTAGGGCTACCGAATGATAAATTTGAGCATTGATGAGCAGGCGAGCATCTTGTTTTTAGGGCAAGCACAAGCAAGTTTATTTTATCACAGCTGCAAACAACATTCTATACAACAAACGAGCATCTTGGGGAAAAAGCAAGTACAAGCAATTCAAGCATATACAATCTTTTTTGTGAGCATACAAGCTAAGGCCTAAAATGATGAGCACTTCGGTAGCCCTCTTTCTTGTTGTGGGATTCATTAAAAAAATGTCAATTACCAGTAGTTTTGAATTTTATCACTCCGTCCCAGTCCTTTTGTAGTTTACGAAATGGCTAATAAGATTTTATCCCTCATAAATGCTAACCTCCTACACACCCAACTCTCTCTCTCTTTATACTCTGACCTTCTTACTTCGGACGTTGGTGGATCTGGGTTCCTGCCCAGTTTTGCCACAAGAAGCCCAAACAAAGTTTCCGATTTTTGGGGAGATTCCGGATGGAGATGCCTATGGAGGAGGTTACATAAATGCATGTACTTTAACATATTTTTCTCTCAGATCTTCATTTCCAAGTCATATGATGCCACAACCCACTTTGAGACCACCTGTGACGATATTATGGACATGTACAAGAGGATAACAGGCGAGGAATTTGATGCAAGCTCCATTCAGATCAACTTGAATATGGAGGACTAGAAAGTAAACTTTCATGCAGTGTTCTCGATAAGGGAAAGTTCATTAAAATTTTGATATGATGAGAGGGGGAATCAAGATATTGATAGGGGAGGGGGGAATGAAGTTATTCAGGAGGCCCCTTATTTTTCAGTTAAAGGGAGGCTCTCAAAAAATACTGGAGTTACGAGGGGGTTGGGTTTTTCACTGTTTTTTTTTAGGCTGCTACAGTTGAAATGGGCTTACGGAAATAGTATGCTCCCAATTTCAATATCTTTCTTTCCCTTGTCATATTAAAGAAACTTTCCCTATTAAAGCGCTTGTAGCCAGCATATTTTCCAACTTCTCAATGCTGAAGTGCCTGCTACTTAAGTTGACAACAACAACATATATGTTTGTAAGTTACTTATTTTGTACTTATCAGGAGCAGATCCAGGATTTTGTGAAGGAGGGGGAGGGGTCAAGTGAATCATAATCTATAGACTCAGAAATACTATTTACGTCGATCTCCAGGAGACATAGGGGGGTTGCAACCCCCTGAACTCACTTCCTGGATCCACCTCTGCTTGTGTTTAGTACAATGTATATAGATACATTTTTAATGTATTGGTACTGGCTACTTTAAATATTTCACCATCTTACTGAATAATAACTGTATAACACTGCATTATCCTGTCATTTTTTAACTTCAACTAAAAATGGCAGGGGAGAGAGCAATGACTAGAGATCGTAAAACTCATTAGTGAACCATCAAAAAAACAATATTTGAGCCCAGGGTGGGTGACTGCCTACATGTACATGACAGTTATGTATAATGGCACTGACGGGGATGCTTGTCGTACCTTTTAGGGGTTAAAATGCATAGTTGGGTACCACTTACAGTGTTAAATTTTAAATGTTATTGTGGTACCTTTTAGGGTATTACTACAATGTACACTTGTGCTTGTCACAAAGTAAAAGTATTGTTTAATGATATCTTGGCCTGGCTTATATTATAGCACTTGGACCAAACCAAGCTAAAGGAGAACAATGTAGCCAGGGTAGAATTTCGTGATTGACAATATCGAACACCTACCAATCCCAAAACACAAAATTAACTGGCGTTACCTCTTAGGGGTAAAGACAAATTTGCATGAGATTTGAATGCGAATGATATTCTGATACCTTTTTGGATTTCTGATGAGCATCCCCGTTTGCGAGAGTCCCCCTGGGTATTTGAATACAATAACAGCACTTATTTATACATGGTACATTTAACTGCAGCATAAGCTGATGTGGCTGTGTTTAAACTTAGAGAATGAGAATCCCAGTCGACGTGGAGGCAAATCGACTGGTTATTTACAAACGTGGTTGAACGCATGGGGAATCAAACTCAGGGTCCCTGGATTACGAGTCCACCATGTTAACTGGTTGGCCATGCTGCCTACCTCTATGAGTAGGAGCATGGTGTTCTTTCTGACCTCCAACGTCACCCATCCCCACAATGAAACACAGTTGGATCTTTGAGCATGAAATAGGAGAGGATTATTATTAAATTAAGCAATGATTTTATTTAAACAGAAAGTTGTGTTGTACAGCTACTTTATTTTTTTGAGAGAGAAAGTCAAGAAAAAAATGAAAGTGTTTAAACAAGGACCTGCACTATAATTTTAGCTTTTCTCTTTTATAATGTAGGTCCTTGTTATAGAATATGATTTTGACAATCAACCTCAAAAAGGGTCTTGAACGAGTCATGACCTATGATGGAGTTGTCTTATTTAGTCAATCATTTTTATTGAGAGGCATTTTAAATGATGTTTTAAAATTTAGTAAAAATTTTAATGGTGTAGAAAGAGATATCCTATAAAGAATTATATGGTAATTGTATTTTAGCTAATCAGAGCTCAGCTTTTCTATGAAATACAGAGCAGTATTTCTCTTCCCTAAGACAAATAGATTTACCCATTTCTTATTTATACATTTGTAGGATAATATGTGAGGACCAGTCGATGAAGGAATGCAATAAGAATAAAATGAAACAAACCTTTACAATATCGAGGCCCTTTATGGAGGGTATGCATGTCCCCTGCAAAACTAGTGTTGCAGTCTCGGAAGGTGGGCATGTCGATGTTGGAATTTCGTCTCGTTTTTGAATTTCTCTCTGTTGCTCTCACAATTTCAGATGTTCGTCATTATTTCATTTCCTTCATGTCACTGTGTCAATGCTGTGTTGCTTGTAGGAATCTACCCCTAAAAGGGCCTCAATATTGCCAGCCATTTTATTTTTGCTCTGGTAGTTCTAAATTATACCTGAAATTTAGCCTGCTTTTTGGCCATGGCAATTGTCAGGTCGCAATGTCCAGCCCTGTTAAACCACTGATTATACAAAAACAGGCCTAATCGACTTTTATCATATGGTAGCCATCTTGGAATAGAACCATTGTTCATGCTTGCCCAGCCTAATTCTGGGTCTTTCTAGGTGTATCAACGTCCTGAAATTCAGGACAATGAACAACTCTATTGTTTTCTTTCGTTCTTTGTATTTCAGGGTATTGTTTTGCTGTAGTTCATTGTATTCTGGGGTTAGGGTTCTTTGTATTTCAGGGTATTGTTTTGCTGTAGTCCATTGTATTCTGGGGTTAGGGTTCTTTGTATTTCAGGGTATTGTTTTGCTGTAGTTCATTGTCGTTGATACACCTAGAAAGAGCCCTAATTCTAAACCTTGTTTAACATAGGCTGGATGGACATGAACAATGATTTTATTCCAAGATGGCGGCAGCGTGATAAAGCTTATTCAAAAACACTGTTACATAAGACAAAAAAACTAAAAATACAATAGAGATAATAGGATATAAAAATTGTGCTCTGTTATTAAATATCTTATATCAGCATTCTCCAGAAGCACTAGTGGCTGGCATTCTCACCAACTTTACTTATATTACCCACCATAGTATATTAAGTTACTTATGTTGTACTTAACAAATAAAGAAGCCTTAGCCATGTTTTATACTATCATAAAACACGATGGGCATTTGAGAACATGAGAGAAATGTTAAAGCACAAGCCGAAGGCGCGTGCTTTCAACATTTCTAGAGTGTTCTCAAATGACCAGAGTGTTTTATGATAGTATAAAACATGGATTTAAGGCTTCTTTATCTGTTTTATAATATAGATTTACGCGCGCGATGAAAGGAAACCGCCAGTTGAAAACTATATAACACGGCTAACCATGTTATATACTCTGATAAAACATGGTTCCTTAGCCAATCAGAGCGCGCGTACTATCGTATCTATATTATAAAATCTGTTGGTGAGTGATGTTTTAGCAGCTACTTTAATAATAATGAAGGGCTGTGTGCAACAAGGGCGTAAGTGACTCCTGGCCACATTCCAAATTCTCCCTTAGAAAACAAAGAATTTGAAGGAGAATTTAGAATGTGATCAGGAGTCACTTACACCGTCTAATGTACTATTTTGCTGTCTACTGAAAAATGTCTGGAAAATACTATATGTTAAAGGGGCTATGTCATAGTGTTGCACATGTACATGTATGAAGTAAATGTTTGATTTTTTTACAAACAGTTAGTGTCCTCCCTGAATGCTTGATTAAACATGCAACATTTACCTTGAAGACTATGTCTACAGACAGTTATTCATTTTTTGTATATTTGCATTGATTTTAACCATTCCACATGTGCGAGGTTTGTCAGTTCATATGAAAATAACTGTTCGGACTGCTAATAAGGTCTTTCACCATGACACAGCCCCTATAATGGGATTTATTTTTTATAATTTTTGTATTTGACCAAGTTCAAGCAATTAGGTGTGAAGTGAAATGTAAAGCTTACAAAGTGGAATTAATATAATATATAATGATATTATTTAAAGTTAGAATTCGTTTATTTATTATTGCTATAACTAGATATACATGTATTATTAGTCAGCCTGACTTACTACTCATTTTGAAATGAGAAATGTCCATGTTCTAATACGAGTTAAAGGAAGTTTAAGTTGCAGGTTAAATTGTTAATGAATCTTTATGGTAATTAGTGAATATTTTTTTAGTACATGTATTCATTATAATATAGTATAGTACATTCATTATATAGTGTATGTACTAATTATTCACTAATTTTGTACCAAATATCCCTTACATTGTACACTGACATATAAGCTATGTTTACATGATGCTTATGTTTGGCACAACACCTAAATATCTGGTACATGTGCCAAACTTTTTCGGCATGGCACCTCTTATTTTTGTTGTGCAAATAGAAATGTTTTCGTTTAGGTTAGGCATGCCGAAAATGTTGAGGTGCTGAGACACTGAAAGGTAGCCTTGGCCCACCTGATAGAGCCTTTCCCAAGATGCTTGTCATGTAAACCAGGCTAAATGTGGAGGAAATTGCATGAACACAAGTGCTATACATTTACATGATTTATGAGCACCCAGTGATATGTTGAAAGTTCTGATAATAGGAGATATTGTAGTTGAGTCTACGAATAGCAGTTTCAGCGGTATTGACCCGAACGCCTCACTTCAATGTAATGAAGCGCTATTCAAACTGTGTAAAAACTATCTAAATTAGTCGTGCTTGTTTAGGAGGGTGTTGGTGTCGTGTAAGAATGATGGTTTCAATGGCGCTTCATTACATTGAAGTGAGGCGTTCGGGTCAATACCGCTGAAACTGCTATTCGTAGACTCAACTACAATATCTCCTATTGCACAAGCCTTTATTTGATCACTCAGTGCCCATAAATCAGATATAGCACGAGCAGTTCATGCATTTTTTTGTTTATACTACATGTATATTAAGCAAACATTTGCTGAGAGCATGCGACTGTGCATTCTATCACCTTTGTATGCACTTATTATTGACCAATCAGAATCCAGATATTTTGTTGAGTATGTAATTATAAGAATCATTTATTGGATTTTTAACCAGAACATTTTGTGTTACTCATGATAGCCATGTTACGTTTTCTACACAGTTCTTTGTGTATTCCTGTACTTAAATGGGGACATTTAAAAATTATTTTGAGAAATAAACAATTTTGACCTGCATAGCTGATCAGACCTTATTAATTTTATAAATTTGTAATCCCTATATTAACTGAGGGGTACTGTCAACCAACAAATGAGAAACATTCTCATGAGACAAAAATAACTACTCAGATTAGTAGAGTAGCAGATTCCAGGTATACTGGAGAAAATCTGAGATAATTTTGAGGATGACAAAGAGTGGATAAAAAATATTGCTTGTATTAAGGGGCCGTCGACATATTCGAAATGCCCCGCTTAACGCACAACGGACGTTAAGGTCAGACCCCCTCCCCCCCCCCTCCCCCTTAACGTCCACCCATTGTTTTATGCTTTTTTTTAGGTCAGGAAAAACAGTAATGAAATACATGGGAGTTTACTTATAAACAAAGTATAAAACAAGCTTAAAGCATTAATAGCTGCAACTGTACAGTCACTGTCAGTACCTCTTGAGTTTCACTTACCTGGAGGTTTGAGGTATTTCATGATACTTCTAATCAAAAGACCTTGTTGAAATTTCCGGGAAATTCAACAGAAATTGCGCTCTAATGTAGATCTAGCTGACTAGATACGTTTGATTAAAAAGTGTACTTCTATTGATGAAAAAGCGTTTGTTCTAAATGCCCCACACTAACGTCCATGCCCTTAACCCCTCCCCCCCCCCCCCCCCCTAAACGTCCATTGTGCGTTAAGCGGGGCATTTCGAATATGTCGACGGGCCCCTAACTGCCTAAGAGAGATTTAGATTTGAGCAACTTGAAATCGTTTCATAGTACTAGAATATACTTTTGTAATCCTCTTCAATTGCCGTCCGTTATCGAAGCATATCAGGACATTCACATGGTATTTCTCTTCGATCTTAGGGTGTTTATTTTTTCAGCTCTATTTTGAAAAACGTGAGGGTTCAATTCGACTCACATGCCCCCTTTACTTCCGCCGTGCCTGAGTGACGTTTTGCTGCGGTGAGGGGAGCACGAACACCGCGTCAAAACGTAACGCTCCGCTGGCCGAAAGAACGAAGGCTCTGGAACTTTTTAAATAAATAATTTTATAACATAGTAAACTCACAGTGAATTGCAAATTAAGAAAACTTAAACCTGTTAAAGTCTTAGGCTTAGCTTTTAAGTTGTTAACATTTAACCTAAATATATACGTGTACGTGCTTAAAATTAGAAACGGGTGATGTCTCTGTTTCATTTAGTTTTGGCGGGAAGACGCACGCGCGAGCGGCTCATCAAAGCGCATGCGCCTGACGTTTTGTATAGATTGAATCTCGTTCCATATCTTGGCGCTGGCCAAAAGATCGCGGGCTCTGTTAAAGTCTTAGGCATACCGGCAAAACGGTATGCTCCACTGGTCGAAAAAACGAAGGCTCTGCTATCAAATAGAAATTACCGAGGGCTTAAACTTTTTTAGTAAACAATTTTATAACTTAGTGAACTCACAGTGAATTACAAATTAAGAAAACTTCAACCTGTTAAAGTCTTAAACAATGGTATGTAATCAACTAAAGTCGATTGAAGTATGCTAACCGCCGTGGAAAGCGAGTAGCAGCTGACGTATCGAGCGCTAGCCCTTCGTCTTAGGCTTATCTTTTAAGTAGTTTTCTTATTTTTTGACAAAACAGTTCACAAATGGATATTTTTAAGAAGAAATTTTAAAATCACGACATGTGCCTGGGGTTTCATTTCAGTTTTCGCGGAGAACTGGCGGCGACCGCGCGCCGAAAAGAAATAGTAAAAACGCATGTTTTTGGAAAATATCGTTTGGGACGGCTTACTGTACTTTGCGAAACGAAACGAAACGAAACTGTACTTTGCGAAACTGTACTTTGCGAAACTGTACCTGTCCGTTTCGTACCCCGGCGCCGAAATTGTTTTTTTTTCCTTTCCTTTTTTACTGGATAACATTTTTTGTTCTCCTTTCCTCGTTCTGGTATTTTTATTCATAACGAAATAAATAATAACTAAAAAAATCATAGCCTTTCAAAGCGATCGATCGAAAAACGTTCAGGTTGCTTCAACTCTTCTCTCAGCTTAAAGTTCAAACAGCTGTTTCAGTAGTGTTTAGCAGTTTCTTTCGATTGTGTTGACAAGTGGACGAGCCTAAACAGCAGGAAAGCACTGTGCCGCTTGCGGTTGTTCGAGCAGGTTTCACAATGAAAACGGGTATTTATATACGGCATCTTAAAGAACTTTGCTCATACACACACTTTGTTTTTATGATTTTTTTCTTCCTAGCCATTTCACATTCCCGATATGACTAGTTTTTTTTTGTAGTCTCTTCCCTTCGATCAGAACAATATGGCGATATTTACGCGTTGACAAGATAGGCCCCATGATTCTCGGATCCTGACTCGAAATCCTGACTATCTCTGATATTGGTCGATAAAGATAAAGTAATATTTTGGTTATCGATCAGCCCTCAATTAAATATGGTGTAATCCTAAATCGTGTCTTCTTTATTCTTGCTAGCAATACGACATTCTTACGGGGGGGAAAAGCACTGCACCTTGCTTATATTATCTCGTCGTTTACCTGCGGTTATGGTTTGGTTTAGTGCATCTGACTTTTCAGACCAATTCGAGGTTGAATAGAGCTGCCGCTGATAGCAGCTTCCATTTTACTTTCTTTTTATTACTTTATCATTTTATTTAGCTCTGGTATTTTTACCAAGAAAAAGAAACAAAAGCAGTAATCACACCCACAAGCCTACCTGGCGCTAAGTTGAATATTGTTTTTAGCTGTTCTCAGAAGTGCTCGAACCGAGAAATTTACCATGTTGTCACAATAAAATACATAGAGAATAATACATGGGAGCGCGGAGATATGGAATTTGTCTTCGAGTGTTCAACTGGATATCTCACGAGTGAGCGCAGCGTCTATCTATTATTTTATTTATTTTATAAACAATACTTGGACCTGGGCCCGGTTGTTCGAAGAAAGGCTTTTTGTTTGAATGGAAAGTGCCCAGGATTCCAGTTAGGATTTCGAGCGAGGGAGTCCGGCTTTCCCAGAAATTTATAATTATCTAATCACGTACAAACCGAAGGGGGCTTGATAAATAAACAAAACCATTATTGTCGATGTTGTAAATAAATCTACCGTGACAGTGTGGGTGTCTATTTCATTCAATACACAAATGCGGGTGTAAGGCGAGAAAATTCTAAAATACTAAAAACTCAAATTGCATTCAAACAAACGAAAGTTCAACAGGGAAGAGCCCCGGGAAAATAAATAAAGCCGAGAAAAGTTCCAGCGAAAAGAAACTTCTGCAGCGCTGAGAACTTCGAGAAAGGTTTAAAAAAAGTTGGAGCTCTTACGAATCGTCAAATCAGTGTAGCCGAGTCTATCAAATTTATGCAATAGATCAGATCAATAGCCTTTTCGCCAATTGTACCTGTTTCAAACGTTCTTTCATTTGTGTTTTTGTGTCTTTATTTGCCTAGCTCCGTTCCAGAGAGTCATCTTGCGTCTCCGGCACTCACTGATCGCGCCTAAATCGGCGCTCTTTATGCTAGTAAACTTAGCGACACCCATGGTACTTTTGTAGGCTAATCCCTACGATCCTTTCTTTTGCTAGAGTTGCTAAACCTGAAAAACCATGGGGTTATCTAGTCAACGCGTAAATATCGCCATATCGTTCTGATCGAAGGGAAGAGACTACAAAAAAAACTAGTCATATCGGGAATGTTAAATGGCTAGGAAGAAAAAAAATCATAAAAACAAAGTGTGTGTATGAGCAAAGTTCTTTAAGATGCCGTATATAAATACCCGTTTTCATTGTGAAAGCTGCTCGAACAACCGCAAGCGGCACAGTGCTTTCCTGCTGTTTAGTCTCGTCCACTTGTCAACACAATCAAAAGAAACTGCTAAACACTACTGAAACAGCTGTTTGAACTTTAAGCTGAGAGAAGAGTTGAAGCAACCTGAACGTTTTTCGATCGATCGCTTTGAAAGGCTATGATTTTTTAGTTATTATTTATTTCGTTATGAATAAAAATACCAGAACGAGGAAAGGAGAACAAAAAATGTTATCCAGTTAAAAAAGGAAAGGAAAAAAAAACAATTTCGGCGCGGGGGTTCGAACCCCCGACCCGTCGTTCACGCAAGCAAGTTCTGCCGACTGAGCCATCAAGCATTACCAGCCTTTCGTCAGGGAAAAATTGTTACAATTTATCAACGCCAGCCTCGTTGTCGTGTCTGCGCGGTTACTGTACAATATGGCCGACCGGATCACCTGAACTGTAAAGAGGAGTTTTGTTCGTAAAAAGGAGCAACTAAAGAAGTCTACCCGGCGCTATATATGTGAAAGTAAGTATAAACTAAGATTATTGTTTTTATCTGTTCCCAGGAGTGCTTAAATACGCGTTTCGCAAAGTACAGTTTCGCAAAGTACAGTTTCGCAAAGTACAGTTTCGCAAAGTACAGTTTCGTTTCGTTTCGCAAAGTACAGTAAGCCGTTTGGGACGAATTTCTAGAAGATCTCGCATTTAAACGATCGAACATATATTTATTTGTGCATCAAATGTTACATGAATGAATTTTGCATTATAGTAATTGGCAGAAGTTAATTAGAGTGAGTGATAATAACAAGTGATTCAACAATCTAGTGAGACCTTCAAGTTCATAGAACCGTTGCATTGATCATTTAGGAAGAAAACCATCTTGCAGTCAGTCAAGCATATATTCCAAATATCCAGATTTACTACAAACATTAAGATATGAAAGGAAAGTTATAAAGCTCTTTTAAAAATCAACAAGTTTCAGAGATGGAGGAGTTTTAGCTGATGCAATTCGACACATTGATTGAACGTTACAAATAAAATACAGTTAACAATCTCCTAAATAATGAGGAGAAGGCGACAAGAGAACTGCACGAAACATTTGAAGGGAAATAAGACACAGGAGAGGAGGTCAAAGAAGCTGAAGTTGAATCTTCGTAGTCGTCTGACTGGAACCATGTGAAGTATCTCTACAGCACTTTCTGATTCAGCCGTCGAACTATCTGATGTACCCGTCAAGCTCGCATCGCTGGAGACTTCCTGTTCTTGATCAGATTCTGAACTTTCCGATTCTGAACTTTCTGTTTTTCTGTTCCAGTCCTGATGTGTATCTTTAATACTCGTATTAGTCACTTGCTCTTGTGACCCTTCTGTAACCTTAGTTGACCTCTGACTCTGTGCTGTTGTCAGCCCTTGAACTGACTCTGAGGTTTTTGTCTCCGAACGAGAATCCTTTAATTCTGTCTGATTTCCATCGGTCGCTTGATTTCCAAATGTTTCTTGGCCTTTTCCTTTTCCCTTTTTGATTGCCTTTGGCCGTATTTTCGGTTTCGGCTTAGGCTTGTGTCGTTTCTTTTTGGATCTTTTGGACTTTCTACGCGTTCTCTTTTTCCTCTTCGCCTTCTCATATATCACAAGTGGACTGTAAACATAAAAAATGAATAAAACCTAAATTAGTTAACCGTGATAACTTCAAGACACACTATATTGTTAAAAGGTGTCAATGTTTTGGTTGTATGTGATCATGTATAGTTCAACTGCGTGCTTGTGATCTCTGTTGAGTCGGTCAGCGGTTACATGTGGGTTACCTGTGTCCCACACAGCGGTCAAACGTCTGCGCGTGCGTATTACGGTCAGATTTCCCGCGCAAAATTTACCTTAAAACGTATTACAGTGAACTTCTACCCCCAAAAGTTAAGAAAAATACGTGAAAGTTAAGCTTTTTATTTTCACAGTCGACGGGAAATTGAACAAACTTTAAACTGTGAGTTTACGAAACTTTAGCCTGCTTACAGGCTCTCAGGTTTTTTCGGAAATATTAGTTTTCGGGTTGGGTGGAAATGTTGGGTTATCTGTGGGCCGAGCGAGCCTCAGCCCACAGGTAACCCAAGCCCGACCCAAAAACTAAAATTTCCGGGAAAAAACGTGAGCCTGTAAGCAGGCTAACGAAACTTTTTCGTAATTTACCAAAAAAGTTCTCAAGGTTTGAAAACGAGTGTGTGAGCAGTGACGGCCGCCAGCTCGCTTTGAATTTGTTTTGGAAACGTTGTTGTTGCAAGACTTTTGACGCATGCGCAGACGTTTGACCGCTGTGTGACCTGTGTCAGACTGTGCACCACAGGCAACCCGAAATCAAAGCCAGAAAAGAGCGAAGAGTTTCCCAACTTATATTTAGAACAAATCTCACGGGATTTCTCGTGTCCACACTTTGAGAATCCAATCAAACCATAGTCGGAACATCCGCCCCTAACTGCATCAACCGCACGCACTAGATAACGTGTGCACCTCAGCTCAAGTACTACATAATAGGCAGTTGGTGCAGCTGCATGTCATCGGCTAACACAACACTCGAGTCCAGCTTACGGATATTATTCTTAAAATATGACGGTGATGGTGATTGTCTAACTTCTCCGGTATTCTTAGCCATAACTTGGGTCCCATATATCTAATGGAATGCTTACCGAATGTTACTGTTTGAAATCTGGGAATTACAAATTCTTTATTACGTATATACTTACTGCCCGAGATTTGACATATAGTTTGTTCTTGGTCTTATACATAAGATGTCATGGAGTCTTCTGTTCTAACTTACTTAACTTCATTAACTAGATTAAGTCACTAGACTAGCTTGATCTCGTCTAAAACCACCCACCTCGATTAGCATATGCTAAATGCGGGTTGAGTAATAATATGTAAACTTAATATTATTGAATCAAGTTGAAGCTGAAATTGGGCAGCGAGCGAGTGAGGCATGGACAGCGAACGGCGGACATGCGCGCGTTCTAAACTGTTTTTGACTTGCATGCCTTGTTATCTTTGTCCCATTTTTTCCTTGTTAATAGAGCTCCGCTTTTACTATAATTGATATGGCTCAACAGTAATAGAGCTCCGCTTTTACTATTATTTATATGGCTCAACAGTATACAAAATTAGCTTTGCTTCAATGTAAGTTGTGGTCCGCACGGGAAGTTCTTCTAATATATTGTTAGGTAACCTGAATACATGGACGCTACATGGACGCTACATGGACGCTACATGGACGCTACATGGACACCACATGGACACTACATGGACACCACATGGACACCACATGGACACTACATGGACACTACATGGACACTACATGGACGCTACATGGACACGACATGGACACTACATGGACACGACATGGACACTACATGGACACTACATGGACACTACATGGACACCACATGGACACCACATGGACACTACATGGACACCACATGAACACTACATGGACACTATCTCCGCGCGCCAATGTATTCTTCTCTATTTAATGAATAGCAGTGATAAACTCACCCTTTCAGGATATCAGGAAGGAAAACCGCACCAATGATCCCCAATTCAGCCACAAAGCCAAAGACCAGTATAGAGAGGATCTTCCACCTCGTCTTAGGATCGTAGAGTAACCGATCCAAGTCGTAGATCTGATCGCCTGTAATAGATTAACGTACGTTACGTGGAACAGGAGGGCGTGACAGTAATTTTCAATATCGCGGACTGAGAAATCAAAACGAGCGTTTTACATTTTACGCTGCCGTCAATCTTAACTATGACGGCCCCCGAATGTTTACGAGCGATGGGCCTGTGAAGCTCTCCGATCCTGGAAGTTTTCCAAGACAATATGAGGTATATATTCGGTGGCCGTTGTAGTTATGATTGACGGTAACGAAAAACACAAAACGTTGGTCAACCTTTGAGTTCCCAGTTCAGTACCTCGTGAGAATAGTGACAAACAGTGCTATTATACGCTTTATTTTCATGCTTGCCAATCACGGCAAGTAAACACGCAATGGACCAATCACGAACTGAAGTAATTCGTGATGGGTTCTACTCGGAACCAATCACGAGGAAAAGTAAACGCAATCATCGAATCAGTTTCTATCACGCTCCTCGTCAACTATCAGCCAGTGTAGTTCACCACACAATTTAGGCGCGCGCTTATTGGCTAAAAGTAATCACATGACGTGATAGTTGTCGTCCGCGGAGCCAAACAATCAGGCGTTATAGTTCACCACAACATTTTGGCGCGCTCATTGGCCAAAAACGATCACGTTGTCGTCCGCTAATGCAAACTATCAGGCGATAGTGCCCGCTGAGAGCTGAAGACGATGTTGTGATGAACAATAACGACAAATAGAGTGTGTTTGTCTCGGAACTATCGGCGGATAGTTTCCCCTGGAAATTTGATGTTCTTAAAACTAGCATATAAGCCCTCGAACGAAATTTGTTTTAAGAACTGGCATCAAATTTCCGCGGGCAACTATCACCCGATAGTTCCTCGACGAACACAGTCTATTTGTATAATAGTGCCCGCTGAGAGCGGAAGACAACATTTTGTTGAGCAATAGCGCAAATAGACTGCGTCTGTCTCGGAACTATCGGCTGAAAGTTTCCCTTGGAAATTTGATCATATAAGCATTTGTATAATAAAAACGTCGAGCTCATAGTCTAATATTGTTAAATAGTGCGATATTCTAATACAATAGACTCTTTGCACTTTACGTCATAGCCGCCATGTTGGTGTTCAGTTAACAATAGATTCTTCGTTAGCTTCTTTTGTTCTGTATACCAACACGGCCGCCATGCCCTTTGTCATTTGAATCTCTGGGGATTGAGTGCAAACCATCTATTCAACTTCTTGTCCACTTACTGTCTGACTTACCCTCGATAGGTCTTCTGCGCCTCCCGTCTAGGTCACGATATGTGTTCGGCTTCGGATCAATAGATTCTTTTCCTGTGACTAATTCAGTTGATATCGGCTTTTCTTTGGTATCTTTAGCCTCAGTGTTTTTCAATCGCGGTTCTTCACTGAAATCAGGTTTGTCCTGGACAGGACATTGGATATTGTCGAGAATGTGATCTGGACCAAAACCTGTCCCGCAGCGTTTCAAAAGACATTTGTTTTTGATGGACATTGGTTTCTTACGTCTAGAATGACTGTCTTTTAAAATACTCTCCTTGCGTCGCGAAGTACCTTCTTGTGCTGTGTCAGGTTTGGTTTTAATTGTATTACCTCCGGTATCACTGAGAGAAGAAGGCTTTCCATCAATAGGCGGTGCAACAATATGATTTTCTTCTTTAACAACACTCCTGTCCTTCTCACCACTGCCTGGGATAGGTGGGTTTTCTTGGCCATGGGTATCATGATCTCTCACAAACTTCCCATGACTTGTGCTCCCATCTTTAATTTTATCAGGTGGGATGACATCATCACCTTTAGCTTTGTTTAACAGCTTCAAGTCATTTCCAGTTGCCTTCATCGTCTCCCATTCAGTTGGAATAGGTTGTTCTGATGAGATATCTGGATCCTTGATTGTTGAAGTAACACCTGATTGATCTGTGCGGGGTGTCACACCCTTGGCTTCCTCTTTAACTACGCCAGTGTCCGTATTTGCATCAAGGATCCATGATTCCCTATCTCCTTTGGTGAGTCCTGCCACAGGAGTAGCGACTGCAGGTGGATGTAAAATCACCATTGGTGTTATACTCCCTGGTTCACCATCGGCGGATTTTGCAAACAGACACCCATTCCGGAGAGGACTTTGGTCATCTGCTTGCATCCGCTGGTTCCCCTGGGTAACAGTCTGTGCTGACTTTTGCACTTGTAGCTCGTACTCATTCAACAATGGAAGAGTAGGGTAGTATGGACCCCGGTTCATATTACTACGGACTGCACCTGCAAAACGAGAGAAACCCAACGATATTCCTGATGCCCAAAACCTAACACTATGGGAATTAACACAACTACGAGAAATGCAGAGATTTTGAAAACGAAAACGTATTGGCATTTGCTGTCATACTTTTGATTAGCTGTTCCATTAGCTTTAATTACTTACTGTTTTGGTGTTGTACAGTGCAGTTAGCCCATTTGGCGAGCCTGATGTGATCGGACGTATAGTAGCCGGGTCCGTCCAATAGGTGACATGCATCAGATTCGAAAGTTATCTCAAAGATGTATTGTTTGTATTCTGTGTCAAGAGAAGGACACATATTTTCATATATTTAAAGGCAGTTGTACGAGATATGTCAATTACGGTCTCAATAAACGCTCAGAGCACATTTGACATTTCACGCCGAACGATTTGTAAATGTTATCCTTTCCTCAAAACTTACCGATTCCAAACTTGCTCGGTGAAGTAATTAATGATCTTCTATTGACCACTGGTGGCGTGTATTGTATTGCAAAAAGCAAAAATAAACGCAATATCAATGTGGATAGATTCATTTTCAATCAGCTCTCAGAGCTTCGAGAAAATGTGAACATTAGCTTTGATGACGTCACTTTCTAATTGATCATTACGATAGACAACGCGACGTTACTGGAGATCAAGAAAAGCGAAAGTAACATTCTCTGCTCGCTTCAATTGGCTTATAACAGACGTTATCTTTTATTTTTCAGCATTCGTTTCTAACAAATGTAATAAATTAATTTCTCATTTCATTTTTCTTCCCGTGCAGTATAAAGCTGCGCGAGCAGTTTTTTTAATATGGCACCATTCTCGTTCCCAGTGCCTCCTCGACTAACTCGAGCAGGCACTGGGAACGAGAATGATATGGCACTAGAAACGTATTAAACTTATCAACTTACTGCATTTCACACACTATTAACTTTTCCCCACAACTTCACGTTCGGTGTGTGTAACATTTAAGAAATAGTAAACACTGTCCTTTATTCGTAGAGTTATAGAAACACGAGTGTGAGTTTGGTAGAACGAGAAATGGAGCACGAGCCGAAGGACGTAAATTCTCCCAACTACCTCATGCGCGTGCTCAATTTTCTATCTTTTTTATAATAATATTTAATTTATATTGCGCGCATTACATGTGAATATGTTCATGAGCGCATTACATATACAGTCGCTGCCAAAAAGGTTGTCCAGCAGAACATAATATAATACTTTAATATCCATTGTTTTGGCCTATTGTTTTGGCCTAGACAATAGGCCAAAACAATGGATATTATAGTATTATATTATGTTCTGCTGGACAACCTTTTTGGCATCGACTGTATGTCATAGATAAAATATATATATATATATATATAATGTGAATAAAATGAAGGTAGTTAATCCAACGATGTGCTTCTAGTAGAAGGATCAAATACTTGATTCTACACTCTGCTTCGGTATTTAGAGTTGAATAATGGTTTTGAGGTGAAGACAGAGAACTTCTTACTAATCCTTTAATTAAAAAACGTTTCGGCCGTTCGGCCTTCTTCAGTTAAAATTTGTTTTAAAAAGTTAAAACTATAAATCAAAGGCTAGTCAAACAAGTAAGTCTTAAGTTGAGATTTAATGCTTGGCAGGTTACTTATATTACGTAGTTCGGAGGGTAATTCGTTCCACAGTTTAGGTGTGGCAGCCTTAAATCACGAAGTGTGATTTTAGACTTGGCGCTTGTCGGCACCAAACGCAGAGTCAAGCAGAGGTACCAGAGCGTAGGTTGTATCCAGTAGGAGTAGATATATATACAAGTTCAGATAAATACAAGGGTGCTAGGCCATATAAACACTTAAACGTAATAATCAAAATCTTAAACTGAATACGATACACAACAGGTAGCCCATGAAGATCGGTGAGTACAGGTGTAATATGACAAAAGCGTGGTACATTCATAACAATACGAGCTGCAGCATTCTGTACACGTTAAAGTTTAGCTATGTGAGATTTAGACAGGCCGTATAGTAAACTGTTAGAGTAATCGATCTTGCTAGTAATGAAAGCGTGTACAAGTGGTTTAGTAGTTTCGCATGAAATATATTTTCTAATGCGGCGTATGTTGTGTAGATGGTAAAAAGAGGAACTACATATCTAATTTATATGGGGTATCATGCTTAGATTCGAGTCAAACCAGGCTCCGAGATTCCGCACAGCACTCGTTGATGGCTTGACCAACGAGCTACCTACTTTTACCTGTGCTAATGTAACTTTCTCGAGTTGTTTCATAGTTCCGATTGACAAAAATTCAATTTTATCAGCATCAAGTTTGAGTTTATCAGTTAGCATCCAGTTTTGAATGTCCGAGATGCAAGATTGCATGGAAGAGAGTGCAGCAGCTTCATCGGTAGTATCATTAGCGTTAAAGGATAAATAAAGCTGAGTATCGTCTGCATAACAGTGGACTTGTGGGAGGTGTTTATCGATGAGTAGATAAACACCTGGAGTAGATGATAAATAACAATGGTCCGAGGCAGCTTCTGTAGGACACCGAAGTCTAGCCCAAAGGGCTTAGACAACACGCCATAAACCGAGATACGTTGAGATCTATCGGATATATACGACTTGAACCAATGCAGGGCCGTCTCCGGTATTTTTTTATAATAATAATTTATTGTATTTGTAAGGGGAAAAAAAGCACAATTTTTACATGAAAATCAATAAAGAAAAGCCGAAGCCAGAGGCTTATATGGCAAAGGGTCAGGGTGCTGTTATGTATAAATATAGATAGCGAAAGAATATTAAAAGATCGACACGCAGTTTTAAGTGTTACAGTACTAGCTATATACATAACATACAAAAAATACTAGTTTACAGGAATATAAATTGACAAGTTACAAAGCAAAAAAAGAATATATAGCTATATATATAATTAATTAAACATATATTGCACACATACAGAAAGGCAGTTCATCAATTACTTATATAACTAGTTATTAATAAGACAAGAAGTGAGATTTTAATTTCATTTTATAATTAAAAGGTTTTAGTGATTCACGGAAATATGTTGGTAGACCATTCCAGAAATTGGGAATTTATATTTAAAAAAAGGTAATGTAGATTAGATCTATGTCTTGTAAAGTGATCATGGATTTCTAAATTAAATTTGAAAAGGGCAGATAGAGAATCAGGTAAGAGGTTATTGATGTGAGAAAAAACAAAGCATGAAATCTGGAACTTATGAATATCATGGATGGTTAGTATTTTGAGCTTATCAAATAAAGATTTAGTGTGAGTACGAGAGGGGGAATGAGTAATGATACGAATTACCTTTTTCTGCAATAAAAAGATAGGTTCAATATGTGTGGGATAAGTAGAAGCCCAAATAAGGGTACAATATTGTAGGTATGGTAAAATAAGTGAATTATATAAAACTTTGAGAGAATTAAAAGCCAAAAATTGACTTGATTTAGTAATTATACCAATGGCTTTGGAAATCTTATTAGTAATGGCATGAATGTGAGGTTTCCATGATAAGTTTTGATGGATAATCACTGCTAAGAATTTACGGTACATTCAGTTCTATTAATTGTATTACCATTGCTAGAAATAATGATGTCATTAAAATGTACTTTCTTTTTAGTAGGAAAAAATATTATGAACTTGGTCTTATCAGGGTGAAGGGTGAATTTATTAGCATTAAACCAAGATGCAACAGGGATAAGCTCATTGTTTAAGATATTCACTAGATTAGCAATGTTTTTGTGACTGTAAAAAATATTGGTATCGTCAGCAAAGAGAACAAATGATAATTTTTTGGATATTCCAAAGTCCAGATGCAGCCGACTTAATAAGATCTTGATGATCGACGGTGTCGAAGGCGGCGCTTTGATCGAGGAGAACAGGTAGGGTGATATGTTGTTTGTCTATATAGCCATTAGTATTTCACTTTTCACTTTAAGTAGAGCGGTTTCAGTGCTGTGCCCAGGACGGTAAGCTGATTGGAGTACCGGAAGAAAACCATTATCAGCAAGGTTAGAAACACTGCTATAGAAACACTGCTTTCAACCAATCCGAGCGCGCGTACTATCGAATCTATTTTATAGCTGATAAACTGTCTTACATCGCATTATGAGTTACAGTGCTTGTCAAGTTAGGAATGGCATAGGCTAAGAAAAGAACAGACAACACAATAACTGCGTACCGTGAAGAAAGTAACGGCGAATGGTTCCAAAAATAGCCCAAGGTATAAATACTCCGAGTTATTTATAGCACAAATGGACGCTCCTGGTATTCAGTCTACTGAAAAAAATTAAACCTGTTTAAAGTTTTAGGCTTTACAGTAGTTTTCTTATTTTTGAACAAACATTTCACAGACCTAAAAATTGGGTGGGAAACTGGCGTGAGGCACGCGGCTAGGCACACCTACAGCGCATGTGCCTAACGTTTTGCCTGAATTTGAGATGTAACAATCTCGTTCCCAGTGCCTCCTCAACTTAAATGAAAAATGCTAGTACAGAATATTGATTGTGTAAAATATAAACTATGGATCGTGCTCACTGACATCACAAAAAAAATTGCCTCAAGAAAAGACTTGTTACGTTTTCTACAAAAAGTTATTTGTGTATTCCTGTACTTAAATGGTGACATTTTAAAATTATTTTGGGAAATAAACAATTTTGACCTGCATAGCTGATCAGACCTTATTAATTTTATAAATTTGTAATCCCTATATTAAAGGAGTACTGTCAACCAACAAATGATAAACGTTCTCATGACGAAAGACAACAATAACTACTCAGATTACCAGAGTGTGCTTTCAGGGTATACTGGAGAACATCTGAGATAAGTTTGATGAAGGATGGCAAAGAGTGGATGAAAATTATGTTTGTAAGAGAGATTTAGATTAGAGCAACCTGAAATCGTTTCACAGTAACCGAAATAAAGTTTATAGAATATACTTTTGTAATCCACTTTAATCTTCAATTGCCGTCCGTTATCAAAACGTTTGTAAAGCATATCAGGGCATTCACATGGACATTCACATGGACATAGCAGGCTCTTCGACCTTGGGGTGTTTATTTTTGAGCTCTATTTTGAAGAAACTTGAGGTTCAATTCGACTGACATGCCCCCAATCTTCATTTACTTCCGCCGTGTCTAACAGCCAATAACTAGATTCAATTTTCCTATTATCTTGGGAGTTGCCTGCGGAGAAGGCTACCAATCAGCAACAGCTCTCCGCGCTCATTTCGATCTGCATACAGACAGACAGACAGCTCCTCACACAGACGGCTTCGCTTCGCACAAACAGATGCGTGGGGTCGAGGCAGCACGCGGGGTACCTTCGCTAGACAATTGAGCCGTATTTGTTTTATGTAAATCATAGGCCCAACTGCTCTAAGATACTAATGTTTCCATTCATGTAAAAGCATAACAGATCTAGAAACAGTAATGAATGAGGAGTTTAAATTAATCCTCTATTTCTGTGCTGTCCCATTTATACAACATATTAACAATAAAGGAAAAAAACCTAATTAAAGTTTATGTTGCTAATAATGAAAAAAAAGGCTATATATAAAATACTTAGGGATGTACTTAGATGAGCATCTTAACTGGGAACAAAAAAATAAAACAAATGCCAAAATTATATTGGAATAATAACACATATTTTTCTTAATTGCTCGTTTATTGATCGAAATAGGTATGCAGTACTTAGAGCAACAATGGGAACCGTAGAAAACGATTACAGAAAATACAACTGGCGACTATTGATAGTTGTCACCATTTTTTCCTATCAAAAAGGTTTTTTCCACTGGGCTAGCAACATATAGTTCAGCAAGATTCTACGAGAAACATTGGCGAGTTTTCATGACAGTTTACTCGCATTTCTAAATCAGGTCTTGCCTGGCATTTTGCGAGTTCAACCCTACATCCTTCATCAATTCTGATCTCCATTTTTTAAGTAAATAATTATATCATTTTGTAAACTCACAGTGAATTACAAATTAAGAAAACATCAACCTATTAAAGTCTTAGGCTTAGCTTTTAAAGTATTTTTTTTTCTTTTGGTTTTGTGAAACATTGCAAATTCGTACCAAAAATTAGAAAGTGGTGATTGCTTCTGTTTTCTTAGTTTCGGCGGGAAACCGGGAAGACGCACGTACGACTGGCTCATCAAAAGTACATGCGCGTGACGTTTTGCTGCGGTGAGGGGAGTACGCACACCGCGTCAAAACGTTACGCTCCGCTGGCCGAAAGAACGAAGGCTCTGGAACTCTTTTTAGTAAATAATTTTACTCACAGTGAATTGTAAATTAAGAAAACTTCAACCTGTTAGTCTTAGGCATACCGGGAAAACGGTATGCTCCACTGGTCGAAAGAACGAAGGCTCTGCTATCAAATACAAATTACCGAGGGCTTAAACTTTTTTAGTAAATAATTTTATAATTTAGTGAACTCACAGTGAATTACAAATTAAGAAAACTTCAACCTGTTAGTCTTAGGCATACCGGGAAAACGGTATGCTCCACTGGTCGAAAGAACGAAGGCTCTGCTATCAAATACAAATTACCGAGGGCTTAAACTTTTTTAGTAAATAATTTTATAATTTAGTGAACTCACAGTGAATTACAAATTAAGAAAACTTCAACCTGTCAAAGTCTTAGGCTTATCTTTGAAGTAGTTTTCTTTTTTTTTTTTGTCAAAACAGTTCACAAATGGATACTTTTAAGCAGAAATTTAAAAATCATGACATGTGTTGTTTCATTTCAGTTTTCGCGAGGAACTAGGGGCGGCCGCGCGCCGACAATAGCAAAAACGCATGCGCGGAACGTTTTGCCGCGGTTGGGGTGCACGTGGGGTAAGAGGAAAGAGAGGGACTGGACGGGGAAGCAAACTAAAACGCGAGTTCGACAGATCCAAGCCTGAGATGCTTACCGCGTGTTACAATATATTCCTTTTTGGAAAATATCGTTTGGGACGAATTTCTAGATCTCGCATTTAAACGATCGAACATATATTTATTTGTGCATCAAATGTTACATGAATGAATTTTGCATTATAGTAATTGGCAGAAGTTAATTTGGAATAACAGAATAGAGTGAGTTTGATAATAACAAGTGATTCAACAAGTTCTTCAGTAGAACCGTTGCATTGATCATTCAGGAAGAAAACCATATATTCCAAATATCCAGATTTACTCAAACATTAAAATATGAAAGAAAAGTTATTAAGGTCTTTAAAAAATCAACAAGTTTCAGAGATGGAGGAGTTTTAGCTGATACAATTCAACACATTGCTTTGAACGATATAAATAAAATACAGTTAACAATCTCCTAAATAACGAGGAGAAGGCGACAAGAGAACTGCACGAAACATTTGAAGGGAAACAAGACACAAGAGAGGAGGTCAAAGAAGCTGAAGTTGAATCTTCGTAGACGTCTGACTGGAACAATGTGAAGTCTCTCTACATCACTTTCTGATTCAGCCGTTGAACTATCTGATGTACCCGCCAAGCTCGCATCGCTGGAGACTTCCTGTTCTTGATCAGATTCTGAACTTTCCGATTCTGAACTTTCTGTTTTTCTGTTCCAGTCCTGATGTGTATCTTTTATACTCGTATTAGTCACTTGCTCTTGTGACCCTTCTGTAACCTTAGTTGACCTCTGACTCTGTGCTGTTGTCAGCTCTTGAGCTGACTATGAGGTTTTCGTCTCCGAACGAGAATCCTTTAATTCTGTCTGATTTCCATCGCTCGTTTGATTTCCAAATGTTTCTTGGTTTCTCTCTTTTCCTTTTTCTTTTCCATTTTTGATTGCCTTTGGCCGTATTTTGGGTTTCGGCTTAGGCTTGTGTCGTTTCTTTTTGGATCTTTTGGACTTTCTAGGCGTTCTCTTTTTCCCCTTCGCCTTCTCATATATCACAAGTGGACTGTAAACATAAAAAAATGAATAAAACCTAAATTAGTTAACCGTGATAACTTCAAGACACACTATATTGTTACTTGGTGTTAATGTCTCGGTTGTATGTGATCATGTAGTTCAACTGCGTGCTTGTGATCTCTGTTGAGTCGGTCAGCGGCTATACTAACGTGTGATTTGGGCCACACAGCGGTCAAACGTCTGCGCGTGCGTATTACGGTCAGTCTGGTGGGCGGCCGCGCGAATTTCCCGCGCAAAATTTACCTTAAAACATATTACAGTGAACTTCTACCCCCAAAAGTTAAGAAAAATACGTGAAAGTTAAGGTTTTTATTTTCACAGTCGACGAGAAATTGAACAAACTTCAAACTGTGAGTTTACCAAATTGTTTCGTAATTTACCAAAAAAGTTCTCAAGGTTTGAAAACGGGTGTGTGAACAGTGACGGCCGCCGGCTCGCTTTGAATTTGTTTTGGAATATGTTGTTGTTGCAATACTTTTGACGCATGCGCAGACGTTTGACCGCTGTGTGGATTTGGGCACACAGCGGTCAAACGTCTGCGCGTGGGTGCCCGCGCGAATTTCCCGCGCAAAATTTACCTTAAAACATATTACAGTGAACTTCTACCCCAAAAAGTTAAGAAAAATACGTGAAAGTTAAGCTTTTTATTTTCACAGTCGACGGAAATTGAACAAACTTCAAACTGTGAGTTTACCAAATTGTTTCGTAATTTACCAAAGAAGTTCTCAAGGTTTGAAAGCGGGTTTGTGAACAGTGACGGCCGCCGGCTCGCTTTGAATTTGTTTTGGAATAGGTTGTTGTTGCAAGACTTTTGACGCATGCGCAGACGTTTGACCGCTGTGTGTGATTTGGGTTATCTGTGTCAGACTGTGCACCACAGGCAACCCGAAATCAAAGCCAAAAAAAAACGAAGACTTCCTACAAGACTAGATTAAATATCTCTCATTAAATTAGCGTACGTTTTGGACCGATTGTTGTTTCCTGCTTTATTTTGTGGCTCAATTTCAAAGCGTGCGGGTCATACCGAAGGGAAAAAGCTAGAGGATCTGAGTAGAACATACTGTACCAGGAGCCCAACTTATATTTAGAACAAATCTCACGGGAGTTCTCGTGTCCACACTTTGAGAATCCAATCAAACCATAGTCAGAACATCCGCCCCTAACTACATCAACCGCACGCACTAGATAACGTGTGCACCTCAGCTCAAGTACTACATAATAGGCAGTTGGTGCAGCTGTCATCGGCCAACACAACACTCGAGTCCAACTTACGGATATTATTCTTAAAAGATGACAGTGATGGTGATTGTCTAATGTTCTCCGGTATTCTTAGCCATAACCTGGGTCCCATATATCTAATGGAATGCTTACCGAGATTTGAAATAAGTTACTGGTATAGTTTGTTCTTGGCCTTATACATAAGAGGTGCCATGTCATGGAGTCTTCTGCTCTAACTTAATTAACTTCATTAATTAGATTAAGTCACTAGCTTGATCTCGTCTAAAAGTTATATATACAACGAAACATCCTATAAGCCCGGATCCATTAGCCTTTTCTAAATGCGGGTTGAGTAATAATATATAAACTTAATATTATTGAATCAAGTTGAAGCTGAAATTGGGCAGCGAGCGAGTGAAGCATGGACAGCGAACGGCAGACATGCGCGCGTTGTAAAATGCTTTTGACTTACATGCCTGGTTATCTTTGTCCCATTTTTTCCTTGTTAATTTTCTATAAGTGTATAGAGCTCCGATTTCACTATAATTTATATGGCTCAACAGTATACAAAATTAGCTTTGCTTCAATGTTGTGGTCCGCAGGGGTTCTTGTATGATATATTGTTAGTTATGTACGGCCATGGGTCTGGAACTGGACCCAGTTTTCAGAGAAAAATAGCTCCAAAAACCTAGATTTTCAAGTTATTATGAAAACGAACGGTATGATTATTCTGCATCGTCTATCTCCCGGTAATCGAAATTAGGTTCAAAACTGGACCCGCTGAAATATTTGACGTCACATAAGACTGCCGCTGGAATATATAATGAGGCAGTTATAGCCATCTCTGAGCTAAGAACTTCCTAATTGTTCACTGGTCTAGTGAACTGAGGCACATAACTTAAGGCCAGCATACAAATATTATGATGCTGTATTTGCAAGTACTATATAAAGTAATTCTAACGTGTGTTAAGTTTTGTAGATGAAAACCTTTTTGATTCTATAAACTACAGTGTTTTACAAGGATTTCCAGCACTGAGAAATATCGTATCTGAACATATGTAAAAATACGATAGTTTTACGTGTGTGGATATCGCCTTTCAGCCAATCAGCGATTTCCACGTCACGCGCTTACCCTTGCTTCGAACAACCAGGCCCAGGTCCAAGTATTGTTATAAAATAAATAAAACAATACATGGACACCACATGGACACTACATGGACACTACATGGACACTACATGGACACTACATGGACACTACATGGACACTACATGGACACTACATGGACACTACATGGACGCTACATGGACACTTCATGGACACTGCATGGACACTGCATGGACACTACATGGACACTACACTGATGGACACTACATGGACGCTACATGGACGCTACATGGACGCTTGGAGATATATCGAGTTCAACACTCGAAGATAAATTCCATATCTCGATCCGAGTGCCAATGTATTCTTCTCTATTTAATGAATAGCAGTGATAAACTCACCCTTTCGGGATATCAGGAAGGAAAACCGCACCAATGATCCCCAATTCAGCCACAAAGCCAAAGAAGAGCATAGAGAGGATCTTCCACCTCGTCTTAGGATCGTAGAGTAACCGATTCAAGTCGTAGATCTGATCGCCTGTAATAGATTAACGTACGTTACGTCGAGCAGCGAGGGTGTGACAGCAATTTTCATTATTGCGCGGACTGAGAACTCAAAACGAGCGTTTTACATTTTACGCTGCCGTCAATCTGAACTATGACGGCCACCGAATGTTTACGAGCAATGGGCGTGTGAATCTCTCCGATCCTGTAAGTTTTCCAAGACCATCGGAGGTTTATATTCGGTGGCCGTCGTAGTTATGATTGACGGCAACGAAAAACACAAAACGTTGGTCAACCTTTGAGTTCCTAGTTCAGTACCTCGTGAGAATAGTGACAAACAGTGTTGAGGTACTGATATTATACGCTTTATTTTCATGCTGGCCAATCACGGCAAGGCGGTAAACACGCAATGGACCGATCGTGATGGGTTCTACTCGGAACCAACGCGAGGAAAAGTAAACGCAATCATCGAATCAGTTTCTATCACGCTCCTCGTCAACTATCAGCCGTTATAGTTTAACACAAAATTTTGGCGCGTACTTATTGGCTAAAAGTGATCACGTGACGTGATAGTTGTCGTCAGCGGAGGCAAACTATCAGGCGTTATAGTTCACCACAAAATTTTAGCGCGCGCTCATTGATCAAAAGCGATCACGTGACGTGATAGTAGTCGTCCGCGGAGGCAAATTATCAGGCGATAGTGCCCGCCGAGAGCGGAGGACAATTTTGTGATGAACAATAACGACAAATAGAGTGTGTTTGTCTCGGAACTATCGGCTGATAGTTTCCCTTGGAAATTTGATGCTCTTAAAACTAGCATATAAGCCGTCGAACTTCGTTCTCGGGCTTATATTTGTTTTAAGAACATCAAATTTCCGCGGGCAACTATCAGCCGAAAGTTCCTCGACGGACACACTCTATTTGTATAATAGTGCTCGCTGAGAGCTGTGTTGAGCAATAACGCAAATAGCCTTCGTCTGTCTCGGAACTATCGGCTGTCTAGTTTCCCTTGGAAATTTGATGTTCTTAAAACTAGCATATAAGCACTCGAACTTCGTTCTCGGACTAATTATGTTTGTTTTAAGAACATCAAATTTTCGCGGGCAACTATCAGCCGATTATAGTTCCTCGACAGACACAGTCTATTAGTGTAATAAAAACTTCAAGCTCATAGTCTAATTCTTAAATAGTGCAATATTCTTCACGGTGGGCATAAATGACCCTGAAATTGCTCACGCTGAGCGTACCAAATATGTATAAACTAACAAAAAAATGTTAATTCGACCTCAAATTTAACTAAATTTGAGATAATAAAAAAATATAAAAAGACCATATTGAGCCTATTCAGTTTACAATGAGTACATTTTTTCGTTAAACCCGAAAAATACTCATATTTATTATCTAAGAGACGTTTTCAAAAATATATGACGTCATAATGAAGTATACTCTGGCCGTCACGGTGAATTTTAAAGCAATTCCTCTCAAAAATTGAAAATTCTAAAAACATACGATTATGGGTACAGATGCATTCTTTAAGTTGCTAGATTTTTATGAACAACTATTCTAAACTCTAAAAGATGAATGAAGAAGTTATTTTGTAAATGATTTTACGTTGAATATTTCCCGCCAAATTTTTGCGGGAAATTTACAAAAAAATATCATTTAATAACTTGTCTCCCTCTTAACTAATCGAACTCGGGTTTGATTTCTTTGTTGTCAAGATGATGGGAATTCAGAAATATATAATTTACTGATTTTGAAAATATAGCAACGTGAGCGATTTGCATTTTGAGGGTCATTTGTGCACACCTTGCTTATACAATTCAACTTCTTGTCCACTTACTGTCTGACTTAACCTCGATAGGTCTTCTCCGCCTCCCGTCTAGGTCACGATATGTGTTCGGCTTCGGATCAATAGATTCTTTTCCTGTGAGTCTTTCAGTTGATATCGGCTTTTCTTTGGTATCAATATGCGGTGCACCAATATCATGATTTTCTTTTTTAACAACACTCCTGTCCTTCTCACCACTGCCTGGGATAGGTGGGTTTTCTTGGCCATGGGTATCATGATCTCTCACAAACTTCCCATGACTTGTGCTCCCATCTTGAATTTTATCATGTGGGATGACATCATCACCTTTAGCTTTGTTTAACAGCTTCAAGTCATTTCCAGTTGCCTTCAGCGTCTCCCATGGCCATTCAGTTGGAATAGGTTGTTCTGATGACATATCTGGAACCTTGATTGTTGAAGTAACAGCTGATTGATTTGTGCGGGGTGTCACATTCTTGGCTTCCTCTTTAATTACGCCAGTGTCCGTATTTGCATCAAGGATCCATGATTTCCCATCTCCTTTGGTGAGTCCTGCCATAGGAGTAGCGACTGCAGGTGGATGTAAAATCACCATTGGTGTTATACTCCCTGGTTCACCATCGGCGGATTTTGCAAACAGACACCCATTCCGGAGAGGACTTTGGTCATCTGCTTGCATCCGCTGGTTCCCCTGGGTAACAGTCTGTGCTGACTTTTGCACTTGTAGCTCGTACTCATTCAACAATGGGAGAGTAGGGAAGTATGGACCCCTGGTCATTTTACTACGGACTGCACCTGCAAAACGAGAGAAACCCAACGATATTCCTGATGCACAAAACCTAAAATTATGGGAATTAACACAACTACGAGAAATGCAGAGATTTTGAAAACAAAAACGTATTGGCATTTGCTGTCATACTTTTGATTAGCTGTTCCATTAGCTTTACTTACTTACTGTTTTGGTGTTGTACAGTGCAGTTAGCCCATTTGGTGAGCCTGATGTGATCGGACGTATAGTAGCCGGGTCCGTCCAATAGGTGACATACATCCGATTCGAAAGTTATCTCAAAGATATATTGTTTGTATTCTGTGTCAAGAGAAGGACATTTATTTTCATAATTTAAAGGCAGTTGTACGAGATATGTCAATTACGGTCTCAATAAACGTTCAGAGCAAATTTGACATTTCACTCAGACGATTTAGAGTTGTTATCCTTTCCTCAAAACTTTCCGATTCCAAACTTGCTCTGTGAAGTAATTAATGCTCTTTTGTTGACCATTGGTGGCGTGTATTGTATTGCAAAAAGCAAAAATAAACGCAATATCCATGTGGATAGATTCATTTTCAATCAGCTCTCAGAGCTTCGAGAAAATGTGAACATTAGCTTTGATGACGTCACTTTCTAAGTGATCATTACGATAGGCGACGACATTGGAGATCAAGAAAAGCGAAAGCTAAGATTACAGTGTAACATTCTCGGCTCGCTTTAATTGGCTGATAACAGATCAGACTTGTTATCTTTTAGTTTTTAGCGTTTGTTTATAACAAGTGTAACGAATTTGCGTTTTCATTTCATTTTTCTTCCAGTGCAATATAAAGCAGCGCGCGCAGTTTTTTTTTAATATGGCACGCGCCTTCGGCTTCAGTTGTGATTTTCAAGCATTTCTAGATCTTGTGTTCTCCCAACATCCCGCGTGCTTTATCTCGCCAGTAAACACATTGAAATGTGTGGTCTATTGCTTAAATAGAAACACTGCTTTCAGCCAAACCAAGCGCGCGTACTATCGAATCTATTTTATAGCTGATAAACTGTCTTACATCGCATTATGAGTTACATGCAGTGCTTGTTAAGTTAGGAATGGCATAGACGAAGAAAAGAGCAGACAACAAAATAACTGCGCACCGTGAAGGTACTAACGGCGAAATATTGCGCAACAAACCCTGGTTCTAAAAATAGCCCAAGGTGTAAATGCTCCGAGTTATTTATAGCACAAATGGACGCTCCTGGTATTCAGTCTACTGAGAAAACTTAAACCTGTTTAAAGGTTTAGGCTTTACAGTAGTTTTCTTGGTTTTGAACAAACATTTCGCAGACCTAAAACATGGGTGATTTCCTTGTTTTTCTCTCAGTTTGCGCGGAATTCCAAGTAAAAACATTTATGGAGATTCATATATTAATAACTATTAAAGGTTAGGGTGAAGTGCGGGGGAGGGATTTTCCAGATTGATTGATGGTCGATACACACGAAGGGACAAGTCCACTAGGAAAATATTGTCGCGGGAACACGTCCCCTTGTCTGAACACAACAAGGGATTTGTCCCTGGGATTTGTCCCTTCGTGTATGCCGACCTTTAGCTATTGCTGGGACGGATCGGGGGTGGGGGGTTAGTTTTCTCCCTTTCTCTCGCTCGCTTACAAAAGACGACAAAGAAATTACCAACTATTTTAGCCCTCTCGTATATCGAACTCTCCTTCCGAACACAGAATCTTGGATCCGCCCCAGTATCGATTCTACATGAAGTGAGTATAGTTGAATATTTCTCGATTTGAGTGTCGAGTCCATGAGGTTTATATTTAATATAATCAAGCCGGGGACGTGAAACCAGTCTTCATTTCTAAAACAAAAACATACTGGTAGAGGTAAAGGATCTTTGGTAAACATCTATGATATTTGAAACTTATATCGGGGATTTTACCGACCAAACATATGGCATTAGCATATTGGAAATATAAACCTCTATAAACTCATGGACGCAACACTCAAATCAACTGAGAAATATCTACAATTCAAAACTGAGTAACCCTGTGAAATACTGTGAATATGGATGGCGAAGATATCAGTATATCAATTGCATCTTATTCAGTGAAGAACTTATATGCGCTTGATTCCAGTTTAAAATATCTTTGCCACACCACCCCCCACCCCCCCCCCCCCCAAAAAAAGGGCCGTGACAAGGGAAATACGGGACAGTAACACAGAAAGTCGATAAGGAAAAAACGAGGGAGGAATTTCACGGCCGTGCGGGTCGCGGGACAAATGACAAAATGCGGGAGTGCAACGCGGAAAGTGTGGACTTTACATTGAACCGAAATCAAGTTGCTCTAAGCTATCGTGGAACCAGTATTTTCCTGCCACAAGAATCGTTGCCTCCCAGTATAGGAGAAAGCATACTCTACTAATGTTTATTTTTAGCTTTTATTGATGAGAAATGTATCCTTTCTAGGTTACCTTTACACTAAATAGCAACTGATGTAGCGATATTGAGACAGTCAATGTTTACCACCACCATATCAGGTCTATAGGTAAATTCAATGGCTGACGCGCACGAGGGAATCCAACGTTAAATTTTACACTTCGCGATTCGTGCTGATATCGGTTTTTCAAGTGAAATTTAACGTGGAATTCCCGAGTCGGGCAATGAATTTTCTTTTAATTCCATAGCATTTTAATACGAAAATAGTAAAACTATAATCAGTTTGAAAGTCTTGCTGAAATTCCAAGGCTCTTCATATATAGATCGATTCATAGTGGTTGGCGGAAAATAAATTCTAATGATTTTCCCGGTCACATTTGTTTCATAAAAAAACTGCGCAAGATTATTTTTAGAATCCCATAGCACGATGCAAACTCACGCGCTGATTGGCTAACGAAGGGTTGCATATTTTGTGGAATTCATTGGTTTCAACGATATATAGGAAGCCCGCGCGTAAATATTTTATTTATTTTTATTATCGCGAACAGAGAGAAAATCATGTTAAAATTCAAAAAAATGTATGATTTTGAATGGAAAAGCTAGGGTTTTGTTGATTTGCTGATCTAATTCATGTAGTATTCACACAGAAGCTTAAATGACTGCCTTCAAAGAGAAAAAGGCTTGTAAAAACAGGACGAAAAGCACGGATACAAAACGCTACTAAAATCGTGGTACAGCTACAACTACAAGGAACATTTTGGAAACGAGTGAACTGAACACAATATTCAACTGTATGAAAACAAACCTACGCCTCTGTCTCCTACACAAGTCCACACAGGACAACTAATCCCCAGAGATTCAAATAACAAAACCGTGGCGGCCATGTTGGTGGAAATGACGGGGCGGCCTTCACCTCCTCGGAACCTGGAATAGTACTGGCTATCCAAACAATGCGTAACCCTGAAACAATACAAATCCTAACCCTTAAACAATGGAATTCTTTTTCAGTACAATCCAAATGGAGTCCAATAAAATGCAAGGTTTTGAGAGGTGAAGGCCTCCTGGAACTAACAAGAGAAGCTAACGAGGAATCTTTTGTTAACGTCCACCAACATGGCGGCGATGACGTAACGTGCAAGCCAGCAATTGGCCGGTAACAAAACGAGCAGGGGACTGGAACCAAATTTATAAGAATTACTTTAATTCTAAAATGAAGTTCATCACATGATAGAGAATGTTGAAATTAGTATGTGTGCCAAGTTTGACGTCATTCAAGTGAATATTGTCCGAATTATAAGCAATTGAAATTTCTTTGTCCCTCCAAATTTTTACAATGAATGGTTTGAGTTTGTATGGGAAAATAGACATATTTGATGCCTTCTAGCATCATCAATATTGAGCCAAAGTTCACCAAACTTTCCAGACTAGCTAAGTTTGATCTGTTCTTTTGGAAAATAATGCTCACTTTGACTAGTTATTAATTAAATTAGTTTTACTTACTCGGCTCCAGTCCCCCGCTCGTTTTGTTACTGGCTAATTGTTGTGAGACAGAAATTCAGCATTGACATTTGGTAATTTGCGAATAAAGTAAGGACTTGACTTACAGTTTGTTCGTATACTTGTACAGCTCTTTTTGTCTTATCTTTTTGGGTTCCTGGAGCGTGCCTCGGGGAAAACAAATCTCAAACCTTCCTTATGAAACTTATTAATAATTCATGAAGCAAAATCAAAGGAAATCACCGAGCGGTACTAGTAATCTGAATAAAACAAAATCGTCCTGATTTACATAAACTTTTGCTTCGATTTTCTCGGCCAAAATAAGTCATATCGCCAAAATCACTGAAAACAAGACTCTATACATCTAAACGTTTGATAAGTCCGATACAGAATTCGTGTTTTATGGGATTTACAAACTCTCGCTTTCAGCCCCATAAAGCACTGCCACTCATTTTATACAGACGGCTTGTCTTGTGACGTCAGGTACGCGGCATTCAAGAGCCGAACTCACGTAACGCGCAACACAGAAAAATAAAATAGCAGAACTTATAATTTCTCAGGCTTTCAAATACACCTTTGTATGGTTCAGTTTCTCTTTAAAGTGCCTATGAGCAATAGTTTTAGACTTATTAGGTTTTACAAGACATTCCAGGATATTACACTTAAAGTGCCTATGAACAATATTTTTTTTTAGATATCAATTATAAATCAAGTGAATAGTAGAATGGTAAAATATATTTTGCTTTGAATGCTGTGTCGCTGAGTTAAGGTTTTACTATCCAAAATGCTAATTACATGACGTCAGGGGAGATATCTGCAATCACTTCTTATTGGTTGTGAATGGGCGTTTCTACTGATATAGGAAAATAAATTTTTAACATCATTTTATTTAAACCTGATGGGTATAACACTGATAATTTGTAAAAAATTGTTTAACAACAAAATTTGTATAATAATTGTGCCTCTCTGACGTCATGTAATTAGCATTTTGGATATTAACTCAGTGGCACGGCAATCAAAACAAAATATATTTTACCATTCTACTATTCACTTGATTTAGAATTGATATCTAAAAAAAATAGTGTTCATAGGCACTTTAAGTGTAATCTCCTGGAATGTCTTGTAAAACCTAATAAGTCTAAAACTGGCTGTACTGCTAAAAAGTCCCATCTATTCCTCCCTTTTTTTGAATGGCTAAACATGGTTCCAGATGGCTAACGATGGCTGAACATGGTACACGAAGTTGACTGGGTCTTTAAGTAGGGATTGCCGACTCTTTTGTAAGTTTTGTAAAGGTTGACCGTGTTGTCAAAAGGGTTCATATTTTCTCGACAGCTCCGTCCCCTAATAGGTCCGTTGCAGGATGCAGTCACGTCCTGATGTAGTACTTCATTAACGAATGAATTGAGCTCGTGATCTCCATGGGAAAGGCGTTGCCATGGGTGCTGGGTGGCAGCCTACTTTTAAATTTTAGAAAGATCGATTGGAGGTGGAAAATAGCATTTACAAACAGGTTTTGCTAATAACACTACCGATCTCGTACAAGGCCTTGAAATAAATGAAGTCAGATAATTTTGCAATCCAGTACAACTACGTGATTGCATTCCTGCAAAAGGCCAATTACTCCCTAGGGACAAATGGGCTCATTCTTTCTGTTTTCGCGGAGAAAAAGCTTCAGTCGATCTTAAATTTGAGCAGCAGTGCAGTATTAAGACTAAAATCGCTAAAAACTAGTTCAGAATAAAAGGAGACGCTGTATCTGTATTGTTCCGGTTTACATAATTATTGCAGACTTTGTAAATCACAGTTTAAGAGCGGTGCCAGCAAATATCGAGAATCGTGCGACAGAAGTGAAAAATCAGAAGACTGCTTTTTGAAAAAAAATTGATAAGTTCAAAATACGGCGGACGCTATGGAAATATTGTGCATTTTGAGCAAGCTCGTGCGTAATAATGGCCTGTTTCAGGCTCTCAGATAGTGGGGAAGGGAGCGAAAGAAAAACACAGGCGAAAAAAAAGAGGGGGACTGGGAGAGAGGGGAAAGCGGAACTGTTAACTTGGATTCATGGTGTTTTGAATTATTCAGTGGCGAATCGCGACAGCCGCGTCCTTGAATTGATCCATAAGAGATCTAAGTTTAGGCTCGAAATTCGAGAAAATAGAATAAAAGTAGTAAATCGATAATAATTAATCAGTTTTGCCCGAATGTCATGAGTCGTTTTGACAAGCCGCTGACAGATCTGTAAAAACTGACCAATGGTATTTCCCGTTGCTGGGCTGACGGGGAATTCAAGGTCAGTACAAAGCTTACAAGAGTCGGCAGTCCATACTTATAGACCGCGGCATGTTGAACTACTCGTGCCATGTATAACCATCTTGAACTATGTTGAACCATGTTTAGCCGTTAAAAAAAATATGAGTAATATAAGGCTCAGTAACAACTGGCGGGCATTTGGAATTTATCAGGTTACAAAATTCTCCTATTCTCAAATTTCTGGCGCGATCTCAAACTCACGGCACTTTCTACTGGTCACTATTTAACAAAAAAAGTCATTTTTATTTGCACCTGGCCTCGCACAGATGATGTCAAATCGTGACAAGATAAACACACCGCGAGACGCAGTCGACGATGTGAATTGTTCTCGTCACATCTAAGTAAGTGAGTGACTTTATTTAAATGTCAATGTATTTAGCTTTGCTGCTAATTGGGGATACTAGTCCTACGACTTTACGTCCTTATCCGAGAAGACGTGAAGGTCGAACCGTTTACTGTATTATGTAAAGGCAGCACCTTCTATTCAGTTATTCAAGATCCTGGGGTTTGAACCCGCGACCTCACGCACGACAGACCGGCGCTTAACCACTGAACTAACCGGGAGGCGTGCTTCTGTCCTTGTGCGTGAGTGTACACTGTTTATTATATATCTCGAGCTCTCGGTTAGATCGTAGATTTTGGATTTCCTTACAAGATGGTGACAAAACTAATACTGGCTGGAAATAACACTACTGGAACCGGGGCCACTTAGACAACGAGAACCAATCACATTGCAGAACGAAAACAAAGCATCCAACTTAGTTATTTGAGCCAATCAGTGTCGAGTAGGAGACAATAGCATTTCGACTTGCTCGAGCTTCGATCCGGTAAAAGGCAGATTTCGTGGACTAGTTCTTCTTAGTATAAACCAACTAGTGGACTATTACACATTCTGCCTTCTGATTGGCTACCCTACTATAGGTCTATTTGCCATGGTAGAGAAAACCGCACGCATTTTCACGAAATAAAACTTTTTTTTCAACTTCAATTTGTTTCTTTCTATTGTTTTCTACTGTCAGTCCGACTAGTTAGTTTATACTAAAACATTTAGACCTCTCTGCGCCTCATGGGCTATAGACTCGTAGCCCATTCGGGATGCGGGTCTAATTGTTAAATAGTATTACATACATATTTTTATTTATACACGGTATTGTCGCTTCATTATAAAAATGCTCTTCCAGGTAGTCGTGTAGCCTGAATTTCAGCCGTCTCCTACGGTTCGGAGGAACGAACCAGAGGAGACGGCTGGAATTCAGGCTAGGAGTCGTGTTTCCTAATTACAATAATAATAAAGTTCTGACGTCGAAGTCTTTTGAATGAAGAACATCGGATGGATATGCTGGGATTCGTATTTGGGAATGCTTCATATTCGTTTTGCAATGTGCTTTAGTTCAAGTGTCTCAGTGCCCCAGGTTTCAGTAGTCACACTGTAATAAAAATGCCAAGTTTTAGTTTGTATTCCTTATACTTATTAACGCTGCCTATCATAACACAATCTTCCAATAACACTTCGCGCCAGTATCTTTGCCGGTATTAATATCTAATACATCTCGACAGTTGCTAACTGTGATGTGCTCCTGCCAGCCACCGTTTTCGTTTACGCCTCCGATGAGTTTCCAAATACCCTGATAAATCTCCAATTAGCGACATTGCTACCTAACTGAATGACCGACTGTAGGGCAAGAGGTACCAGCCGGCTGCCTTACTAATTACAATTATTTCACGAACTCGAGTCGTAATCGAGCTCACAACGCGCACAGCGCCGAGTTGGCTATGAGTTCAGTACGACGAGAGTGAGTGGAACAATTGTTTTATTATACACAAAATAATGATATGAACTATATATCGAAGAGTGTATTTACTGACGCAGTAAAAAATTGTGTTCTGCTCAAACCTCTGCTGGTAGGATATGAGCTGATACCCATGTAGAATGGAATCAATAAGGAATCTCAATAGCTTACATCCAGTCGGTGTTTGTAATGTTCTTCAGTTAAACGTTTATTGTCACGATGCATCACTTATCTTTTTTCTAAATTGTTTAACTTTGTACAGTCCTCTTTATCTTCTCTCCATAAGCGGCATAATTCCCCTTTTCTTGAAGATTCTAAAACCGTCGGTTTAGTCAATATTTTGATAAGTCCAATTTGTAATCTTACATTCTTGTTTAACTTCGCGTATTTTATTATTCTAAGAAGTTTCAAATCTACGAGTTTATAATCATGTACTTCGCCTTACTCTCTAAAGAAGTCCCTCAGCCGTCGTTTTTCGATGGTTCAGAAAATGGTTGCCAAGCTAGAACTCAGTTTCCTCTCACCTCCCTTGTTGTGCCTTATTAGCATAAATCAAACTTCAAGAGTCGTTGACCTTATAAGGCATCAAAGTGAGCCCAGTTGTCCCAGCCCAGTCACAGGAAGAGAAAAATCTACAGTCGATAGCGGAAATAACATTAGTTTCTTTTTGACACAAAAGGACACAACAGTGCGGTACGACTAAGACATTTCTGACCGACTCCATTATTGTAATCTTTGGTACAACTAGCCTCGCTCTGATACCATTGTTACCAGACTTCTTGCTGCGCGGACATGACATACAAATAAGGCGAATACATTTTTGTAAATTGTGCAGTTTTTAAAATTCTTTTTGGTAATTACAAAATGTGATACCGTGTAGCATGAAAATTTTGCGGGAGTTTCATTTTGCGGATTGGCGGTTTTTCGTGTTTTGCGTGAACAATCAGAAGCGCTAGCGGTTCAGATGTGTATTCACTTACTTTAAGATGCCGTTGCTGTACATACCACAGACATTTGAACGGCAATGCAATGGTAGTTTTGTTTCTATTAGATAAAAACTCTTTACTCAAAGCTCGGACTGTTATTTAGTCCAATATCGTTTCAGTAATGCAAGTTTACATCGAAAAAGCAGAGTTGTTTATTTGACTGAAAGGAGTACATTTTTGCGGTGTATTATTTTGCGGGATTTTTTTTTCTGCGGGAACTTATTTTTGCGGAGGGCAAACCGCAAAAATTTAAACCCGCAAAATTTACCTGCTACACGGTATTATCTTTCTATTTATAGAGTCGAGTTGTTTATGGCCTCAAGTCTGATTTATGCCAATGAGGCACAATTTAAACAATGACGTCACCAAAGATATCGCCCAATAGCGAGATTTCATGCCACGTCATCAATGTACCAACCAGACTGTCACAGGCTCCTGATAAAGTTGCCTTTGTTAAATCATGGTTGGCACATTAGCATAACAACTGTAATGTTTATAAATACGAAACATCGCTATTGATGGACTGAGCTTTCCGGATGCCGTTGTGTGATGTTCCCAGCGACTGAATTGTGCGAATAGTCACTCAGCTTTTTTTGGCATGTAAAATACGATGATGTCACTTTGTTTTGCTAACTTCTTTGATTCCCTAATTGTCGTCTACAAGTTCGCTAACCCACAATCTTGAGTGTTAAACTTCGCGGATTCCAAGTACTGTACTTGTACTTGACTGGCGAATTGAGCTGTAATATGACCAGGGAGACAGTACCGTACTGTTGAACTATTTACCTATTATATATTGTTTTGCCACTGGTTTAGTGATTCTACTGTACGACATCGTACATTCTTTGGGATTCTTCTAGCTTTTCAATTATCTGCAATGCAAAAGTGCAAAATATCAGTAGACATTAAAAACAACAACAGTTTGATTTGTCAGTCAAGGCCGATAAAGATGTACGAAAGAATGTTTTGAACAGGAGTGACACGGGCGATGTGAAAGTGTTAAAAGCGAAGCTGCACTAATAATCACCACCACCACCATCATTACCTTGGACCCTATGACGTCACAGTGATGTCGCTAGTGTTACACAACAAAAGAGATATTGTTTTATGACAATAGGGCCAACACTATGACGTCATAAGATCCAAGATGGCGTCACGCGGGAAATTCAACATGAAAATCGGTCCATAAATGACTTAGTGTACAATTTACAGGAAACAAATAGTTTAGGCATCCACAAGGAACATTTGAGAGCAAAAATTGTTGTGTTTCAGCAGAGGTTCTCTTTAAAAATCTTACTGATCTGAGCAAGTAAAACATCTGGCAGGGCGAACACAATTTATCGTAGGGATAAAGATGGCGGCTGTACATTAGACCACAATCCCTTGCGAACCTAGCACAGTCAAATTAGCACGTAGAAATCCTCTATTCTCTTCAATTACAGTATATTGGCAAACAGCACTTGTACTTGTTTGTTTTGAAGATTAAAAACTTCTCTACATCGATTTTATAACGGATTTAACGTTTTTCGCACGCAAAGGTTTGTGGGTAAAAGTACAAGCAGCGTCTCATTGGTCAAAATGTTGACCTCTGCGAGAATGTCTTTACTTACTCTTTGGTGAAACGCGATCTGCTCTTGTATAAAATGCTGCATCATGGTTTTAAAATCAGTAACTCTTAGTTTATGGAAGTGGTTCATCTCCGCTGTAAAGTGAATTAGAAAGAAAGTGTCTTCAGTGTGCAATATGTAACCCTTTCATCCCCCAAAGTAGAGCCGGCTTGTACCGATCGAAACGAGCCACAGCATTGGCTTACCCAACAATACAAAACACCCTGACCTTTAGAACGTGCAGTACGAAAACAATAGAGCTACAGTATAATGGCTTCAATCAGAATACAGGTTTCAAGCGGAACTGTATTACTCCCAAAGTAACATCCTTAATTCGCCTTACTGATCTTCATACATTTCTTGTAGTGTCAGGTAAGACAAATTGACGTCACGTCAAAACAATATTTCCCCAGGTGATCAACTTTAATATTCTCATGGCCTGCCTGCTTCACTTTGTTCTGATATGTTACAGAGAAGTTCGATGCTGATCATCCTTGCAAATCGACTACTGTAATCGGGGCCATTTATAGATAACGAGAACTAAACACACTGCACAACGAAAATAAAGCATTTCAACTTACAAATCCTAGCATATCCACACAATATTCTTCATTCAAACGACTTCCACTTCAAAACTAGGCCCACAAATTTGCAAGTTGAAATGCTATTGTCTTGTTATTGTTTTCATTCTGCAATGTGATTGGTTCTCGTTGTCAAAGTTCACAAAGTAAAGCATTAAGCCGGTCAAACATGCCCCTGTTCAGTGTTATTCAGTTATCTTCGATGGTTCTGACCGATGTTCAATGCAAGCTTGAACTCTATCAAACATTCGTTTAACATGCACTGGACATCTCTATTGTTCTAGATGTTGTTGAATGTTAGAATCATTTGACCGCCCACAGATTGGACATCACGGAACACGCGGCCATGTTGTTTCCCCCCGTCTAAACTCGTTCTGAAACTGCTCTGTATAAAAATAGGTAATTTGTCTCTACCAGTATGCTTTTGTATAATAAGTGATGTCGGTGATGACATCACATCATTAGCATATTGGAAATATAAACCTTTATATCTCGTAGACGTAACACCCAAATCAAGAAATATTCAACCGTTGGACTATTCACTTCATGTAAAATCGATATCAAAGATAACTGGCTAGGGCTTATATGCATTATAACTTTACCGATGCAAGACCAAGGTAGCCCGGCTATTCTTACTTCAAAGAAAATTAGTGCTGCCTTTATCGGAGAAGAAAAGACGGACAAGTCCATATTAAAAGAGTTTATAGAAGAGAGGAAATCACGTCTGACGCAGGCCATGTTTACGCGTTTAACTCTGCGATCACAATTCACTTGAAAATCGCTGCATCAAACGAGTTTTACAATTCCTCAAGTCCTATGAACTACGTTTGTACAATTTCTGTCTCCAAGACATACTCTACACAAGTACTAAGCGGGAATACTCGACTCTAGCTCAGAGATAACATCTGAACTTAATTTGTATCCCCGTAAATTTCGGCTTTTAATTTCTGTCAGCGAGTGTCTTGATCGGCACTTAAATATTAAAGAGTAACAAATAAAGTAGCCTGGTTTCTCAACAGCCGGGCTTTCCTTGAAAACTTGGACTGTGAACATGAGAGCTAATAATAACAGGTATTACATAAAACCTTTACCTACGTCGAATTAATTTCACACTTGGAGTTTTAGTTTAAAGAATTCCAATATGTTTTGAACTTTACGCGGAATCGAACCTACGCTACACGAAATTAAATGAATAATATTTAAGTTAATCAGATGACGTCACGGACACGGTGTGTTGACCGCGCGCCCAGCCGTTAGTGGGGAGATCTAGAGGCTTTGGAGAAACGACACCCCAACGGCTGAAACCGAGCCTATGTTGTAGGAGGCTGGCAGCGTTTTGTGTGGAAAAGCAGGTTTCCGACGAGAAGACGATAAACCTCGCTCGTATCAGGTAGTAATGACAAAGTTCCTCTGGAAACCAGTGAGTTTTGTTTCCCTCGACTCTCGACTGGCGTCTCGGGAAACATCGAGATTCTTTGGAAACAAAACTCAGTTTCCCTCGGGGCCAGTCGTTAGACCACACATTTCAATATGTTTACTGGCGAAATAAAGCACGCAGGAGCTTGGGAGAACACAAAAAATGCTTCAAAATCACAAGACGAAATCACAACTGCTTTATTTCGCCAGTAAACACAATGAAATGTGTGGTCTATTACCTTTATGATATAACTACGACACAACGCAAGCAGGCGTGCCGATTTCGATGTGTTTACCAGGGCCGGGTTGTTCAAAGCCCGATTAGCGTTAATCCTGGATTAACTCTGCACAGAACCTATTGGTTGTCATGGAAATTAACCCTGGATTAGCACTAATCGGGCTTTGAACAACCCGCCCGTCCCAGCACAATAGACCATAGATTTTTTGAGTCTAAGCCAATCAGAGTGCTCGTACTATCTGGGCTATATCATAAATTGTTTTATAATATAGATACGATAGTACGCGCGCTCTGATTGGCTAAGAAGCCATGTTTTATCAGAGTATAAAACATGGCTAAGGCTTCTTTATTTGTTAAATATAGCCAACACAGCCGCTGGACGAGAAAGTTCTACATTGGCCGTTGTTCATTCAATCAAATGTTCAGCTGGTTTGACCAGAGCCTTAGATGATCGAGGCCCGCTTCTGTAGTTTCTTATTTAAAAGAAAAACGATGTTTGGACTGGTTACTTGTCTGTGAAAGAAACTGGCTCGTACTCACCAAACGATACAGCAGTGATGGTATCAGCTCTGGTACTCACATCTTCCAGCAAACCGTTCTAGATATAGAAACACAAACTAAGGCTTGTAAAATCGAAAATGCATCACGACGGATAAGGTATTCATGCAACAGCATAGCAAAGGTATAATTACAACCAGTGATACAAACTTTTTTGATTAGACAGTTTAGTGTGTCGTATGGCTAGATATTTTACGAGTCATGTAGTATTTTGAGTCAAAATACGAATGCCGACTTCAACTTCCAAATTTTGATTAATTTCCGCGCACGTTCGGGGACTAGGACGAGAATGAAACGTGACGTCATCAACAGAACTAGTCTCTTCGCGGGTATATGGCACTGGCATTTGCAAAATAATTGAATAGATAACTGAGAAAGATGATAATATCGCAATAAACTTTTCGCAGAGCTTTATTCGGCAAGGCCTTTCATGCAATGGCGGATCGAGCGTGTTCTGGTGATGACGTCAAACTAGACCCAGCGCTCTCGCGCGCTTGATTTCCACAGGCAACTCAAGACGTGTTTTGGACAACTTTCATTGGCCAATACACCACAACAAATAAATCAAATAAACTTTTTATTCCGGAATCATTTGGCTATGGCCTCTAGACTCTTCGTAAGAAATATAATTAGCAACGGCTTATATGCACTTTAAGCTTCTAAAAGCAACCATTACACAATTTCACCTCCATTTTCTCATCTTCCTTCAGCTTCATACACTCTTTTACTTTTCCTATGGTACCCTACAGAACAAGAGACGATAATGTGAAGACATAAAACTTCGACATAAAAGTTTCCTTTTGCAGGAACCAGTCACGTGCTGATGTCACTTTAATAACGAATGAATCGAGCTGGTGATCCATGGGAAAAGGCTTTACTGGATGGCAAACAAACTTTAAAATACAGTTTTAGAAAGATCGACAATCGATTGGAGGTGCAAAATAGCATTTACAAACAGGTTTTGCTAATAACACTACCGATCTCGACAAGTGTCTTTAAATAAATGAGTTCGATTCCACGTGCGTTCGACCATATTTGAAAATAGCCAGTCGATTTGCCTTCTCGTCGACTGGGATTCTTATTCTGTTTAGTTTGAATAATATACGACCCCACAAGCTGTAAGATTTAAACACTATCGTGTTAAAATAATAGTATTTTTAAGGCAGATTAATTTGCCAGCCAGTACAACCATGTGAGTGCATTCCTGCAAAAGGCCCACAGTGCTCGAACTTAACTTTTTGCTCTGGTGGTCCATGGGATCAGTGAGCGGCTAAAAATACACTGGTCCAAAATGGAAAGTCACTGGTCCCAACTTATTATTATTTGTTCCTTTCCTTTAGACAATAAAAGAAGCTGATAATTTGTGACTCTGTTTACGAATTACACACACGTCACGACTCGCCAAATTTTACTGCCGCATGCAGAAAATTACGAACACGGCGCCATATTGTTTTCCATGATTCAATTCGTGATAAGTCGAGCCCAGACCTCTAGTTGCCAAAATCTAGTGAGCCTGGCATTTGTTTGTTTGCTTTCGTTCATGTCGGCGATCGCAGGTAAATCATCACTAACCATTTGTACCATGTTCTGGTTCTAAATCGAATCATATTTAGAGAAATAATATCTACTTGTCCAGTGGAGGAGGAAACATTTACCCGTTTTTACTCGTTTTAGACGAGTGGACGACCGTTAAGTTCGAGCACTGGCCCAGTTACACTAAGTTTTCTGAAAGATCATAGCGAAAAATAAAAACGTGCGGAAATGACAGGTGTGACTTGTCCCGACGGTTTGGCTGCTGTCACTCAACCCATCTTCATTCTAATTGGTCGCTCCGGCGCCGAAAAGATATCCAAATTGTCTCGATTTTCATTCGATCCAATGAGAATCGAGGTATATGGTAAAAAAGGCACGTACGCTTGATGGACGAAAAAACTCTGTAACAAGTCTGGCTCACGTAAACAGGAAAACCATAGACTGCAAACGTCGGGGAAAACGAGCAAACATTGTTACGGAAACATTTGAAGATTTCCCAAATTGTTTCCTCATTTCCACGCGTGCGCAGCATTTGTTGCGGAAACAAAATTTGCTTCCGATATGTTTCTGAAACACTTCATTTTATTCCTTCTGAGAAGCAAATTGCTCACCGAAGAAACAATGTTGACTAGATTCCAGGGCTTCGCTACTATAATTGTGCTTTCGAGCCCGACTGTGGGTCAACATTCGAAATTTAAACACTGCCGTCTGGTTTTCGAGTCTATATACATCCACTTATTTGTAATTACTGTCTCGCGTGAGATCACATAGATGTAAAGCTTCAAGTTATCTACCATTCGACATTGAGGTGTCTGCTGCGATCTCTCTCTCCTACCTTGTGAACCTGCAATATTTCGGGATAAGTTGAGAGCATTCCTGAATACTCTTTCAAGCCGTCAATAAGTGGAATGAAGTCCTGCTTCGGCTACACAAATAAAACAGAACGATTAATGTTATAGGGGTATTCTTAAAGCAGGACATGTAACGACATTGAAATGGTTTCCTCTTTTTCTTTTGTTCTTCTGATCCAATTAAATTACAGAGTTACAGTATGAGTGGGCAAGTTACGGCAATGTCTTACGGCACGGTTACTATAGATCGATTTCATGTGACGTCATCAAATTGCTAACTTCGAAACTATGAACTCTACCAAGTTCTGCTTTTGATAGAGCTTACCTAAGCGAGTCTTCACACCAAATTTCATCGGTCTCTTTCACTTTCTTCAGGAGATATCGATGAAGCGATTTGAGTCACGCAACACCCAGTCACGTATTTTGAGGAGTCAAATTAGTGCAACTTTCAGCTAAAATCTTTCTTAATACAAACCAACATGTTGAATAAGTGAATATCTATGCAAATAGATACATTTTAGGTCAGAATTCTTGGTAATTATGGACTTTAATGAAACTTGGTAATCTGGCCGCCATACATTTTACTGTAAACATGGCGCACATTTGATCGCTTATATTTTGGGCGGGAAATATCCTAGATTGATAAAACTTGTCAAAAATACGTAATTCTTAGTTCTCTTTCAGAAAAACGCACCTTGATTCTATTAGAATCAGCAATAAAGATTTTTAGAATTCACGTGACCTAAGTGAAATCGATCTATACGACATGCCGTGACACTGAAATGGTCTCCCTGTGTTTTTATCGTTCTGGGCCGGGTTGTTCGAAGCAAGGTTAACTTTAACCCTAGGTTAGCGCTAAATCTGTAATTGCAATCTGTACAGTTTAACCCAGGGTTAGCGATTTAACCCTGGCTTAGCGCTTAACCTTGCTTCGAACAACCGGGCCCTGATCCAATCAAATTACAGAGTTACGGTACGGTAACGTTACAGTACGGGCACGGTAAGGCTACGCTAGTGCTGTTTCTTGCCCACTGATACCAGGAGCCCATAACTAGGAGCGTCCATCCCGCATACTAGGCCTATGTCACAGCGTTTTCACAAGTAAGGTTATTTTTAGAACGGTTCCCGCTATTGTTGAATTGTAATTATTCCTAAGGGAATAAAATCACAAAAGCGTAGCAGCCATGCTGTTTAGTATAACAAAGTAACTAATGAGGCATCTTTTGTTCCGCCACGGTGCAACCCAAAAATTGGCGGGAAAAATAATCTAAAAATAGCCCAACTTGTAAAAACGCTGTGACACCTGGTTATGGGCTCCTACTAATACAAACAATTTTCTAAGAAGGCTATAAACTTTTAAAGGGACGCTGTCGTCTCCAAACGGACCAACTTTCTCATGACAAAAGCCAAAAATAACTACTATGCTTTCCTGGGATACTGGAGAACATTTGAGACTATTTCGATGAAAGAAAATAAATAAAGAAAGAAAGAAAGCGCAAATTCTATATAAATATATTCAAATGCGCTTCACAAGGTTATTTTTGTGATACAGACTGCTATTGTGGCGCAATGTGATTGTTAGTACCTCAGAATACCAGGCTGCTGTGTCGGGAGACAATCCCCTACCATTTATCGAAATAACACAACAGGTTCTTTCACGTCCCCCTCGTAGGTTATAGAAGAAATAGGAGAGAAGGCCAACCGCTTATACGTCCCTGCCCAAGGACGCGGGCGGGATTCGAACCCCTGACCTTCCGCACTCTAGACCGTGCTCTACCAAACTGAGCTAACCAGCGAGGCTGAGATTCAAGTTACTGAAAAACACTGGTTCAGAGGGAAACTCTACAGTGGGGTAAACTCAAGCAGCTAGAAGGTTTGTGATCCAATTTCACATTTCCTTTCCTTTATGAAAATACGTTGGGAAGTACATTCACAAGGCAAGCGTATTTCTCTTCCATCCCGAGTGTTATCTGTGTACCCCTAACATCTTTAGCTTTCTAGTATAGTATAGGCATCAGTTATATGACTTTTCCATACGTATTGTATTTCGAATTTTCTATGATTCGCCGCATGCTTCATAGCTTTTATCTTATTAGCCATATCTCATACGAAAAAAGGACTGGGATCGAGTATGCAAATTTATTCGAATTAAAATAATTAACCCCTAACCACAAGAAAGATCACATCAAAAGGAGTGCGTTTACTGAGTTTTGGTGACGTTTGGATAGCTATTAGAGTATGCCGTACCCCCAACGATACTCTACTCTTAGTTTTTGTAATTTTCAAAAGTTTGCTAGTAATTTTTTATTTACTCAAACATATTCAACCTCGGTAAGCGTGCTAATTACGATGTGAGCTTTCATTTAAATTTATACACTCGGTTCCAGTCCTTTATCAGTTTACAAAATGGCTAATAGATTTCTAATGGAAGCCGCCTGAACATTAGAGAGCTTAACCACTAGACGTTTTTGACAACACGGACGTCACAAGAGCGAGAGAAGACTGGGTTGAAAACGGCGGTGATATCTTACTAACCGGAAGACTCTTGATTTGACGTTTGTGACGTCACGTTACGCACTTGTTGACGTCTAATGCGCCAAAAATGGAAGATATTACTTCCGGTTGCCGTCCGTGATACACTGCGAACGTCTGGCAACCTCGTTCCGAGGGTCTTCCGCGCATCGAACATGAAGACCCGGCGAAAGCCTAAACTATCACGTATTCTGATTGGCTTTTCGGTTATGACGCAAATGTTGTTCTAGTAATGCTCTTTATTGGTCCAATGGAGTGGGACAAGAAATGAACTCGTATACAGTTTAATTTTCTCAAATTTTATCAATAAAACGATTTTAAATAATTTTGAACACGTTGTGTAGGTAGAGCAATAGATGAAGTGCATTGCTGGGTAGTTTTCTGGTAAGTTTCATCAGTGGGAAAGCCAGGAGAAGCCGTTAAATATCGATCGCTTCGCTTCAACGCTAACGGAAAATGAACGGCTTTTTAGGATTCTCTTCTAGCTTAGATACATCCTGGTAGCATTGTGATACCCTTCCACTAGTGTTTCTTTATCCAAGTAAACTCCATTTCGAGCCGTTTAGTAGTCCTGTTTTCACTACATCGTAAGCCGCGTGGAAATACCGTTAATCGCATCTCGCTCACTCCGGATTGAGATACCTATGGTTTGTAGGCACGTGATGATATTCCATATTTAGCTTAGCCGCCATCAGTTTAGATCGCCAAACCACGTGACAAAATACGAGTATTTGATCACGTGATCCAGCCTTTACAAGGGTCTTCTCTGGAGTAGCCGCCATCTTGGATCTGACCGAGAAGACACTGGGGACAAGGTTGGAACGTCTACCGCGTCACGCTGACGAATCCCAAGTACAGTTGAACCTCCCGTAAGCGACCACCCTCGGGACCTGGAAAAGTGGTCGCTTAAGAGAGGTGGTCGCCTACGAGAGGTGGTCTCACAGAGAGGTTCCACTGTAGGCGGAAACAGCTGTCCGTGGCTGGACAGAGTTAACTATTGTCGACGTAGGCTTTATGCACCTGGCGTTGTAGCAGCTTTGGCTTTCATGTATACATATTGTTATTTATGTAGTTTCGTTTCAGAAAAGATTGAAGGTTCAATTCTTTAAGCCAGAATCAAACACTTTCTATGTTTTCCCCATTTCAATATTATTATTAATAGGAGGTTTTTAGGCTTTCTTAACCTCATTACACTGGAACACAAATGCCTAAGTGAGTAAGTGAAACATGCTGCCACAGATTACGGCATTAAAACAGAACTCAGAACTCCGACCGCCTCCCGGTTAGCTTGGTGGTAAAACGCCGGTGTGATGTGTGAGGTCATGGATTCGACTCCCAGATAGACTATCACTATCACAATAAAGTAACTCCCATTTTAGATGGCGCCGCTTCCGGCCATTTAGATAACTTAGTACTTTTAATTTGATGCCAGAGTGACTGTTGATTTAATTCATTGAGGATGATCGAGAATCAGATTGGCAGCTTTATTCTGCAGTATTTGCAAAATCTGCATTGGAGCCGTAGAGTTTATCTTTGTCCCCCACACTATGTTGCCATAGTCGAACAAAGGTGACCCAGCGCGCGAGTGTCTGTCAGTTTCCCGCGCAAACTAAAAGAAACAAAGGCAATCACCCATGTTTCTAATTTTAGGTACGTCTGTCCAATGTTTCGTCAAAAACGACAAACTATTTGAAAGCTTAGCCTAAGAATTGAACGGGCTTAAGTTTTCTTAATTTGTAATTCACTGTGAGTTTACTAAGTTATAAAATGATTTACTAAAAAAGTTTAAGCCCTCGGAAACTTTACCAAACCTGTATTTGAATGTGACACAATCTCCACCCCTGAGCCTCCGTTCTTATCGGCCAGCGGAGATAACGTTTAGCCGCGGTGAGGGATAGGGGACTGGGTTGACAGTAAACACGGAAAAAAGGAGAGGCTACCAGGCTGCATCATGTAGAGTCTTGCAGTATCTCGATCTTACCTGTTCGCCAAACATCTCCCCTATGTCATCGTATGTTTTCCCCGTGTGTTCCACTGCCTTCGTTAGGCTTTGAGAATCTAAAGACAAGACACATGTTATATAGGCAGTAGATAGATACTTAATACTATTAAATGCGCGCTCTGATAACCATGTGATTATAGTACAGATGCATAGGTGACGTCACGTTTTGTATGAAATCATTTCGTAACCTTCTTTTTTCGCTAATTATTGTATGAAACAAATATGTCATTCTGCCGTGGGGCTGTCCTCTTATAGATGCTCGACTACGTCTCGTGCGGTACTTCTTGTTCACGTCACGTCATGACGTCATCCAGTGTGCACCTTAAGAAGACAGACACAAGGCGGAATGCCATCTATGCCTCTTTCCTCGCCATTGTACTTATTTTTTCTTTTCTTTTCTTTAATATATTACCATATTATTTTTTTATACTCGTGCCTTTCTGTTTGTGTGATGTTCACCGCCATTATTACGGCGCGTATTACGGGGCGACGGGACCTTTTTTTCACAATGCGTCTTCTCACGAAAAAACAAAATATAAGTTAGAACTATCTGTGGTGGAACGGAAGTAAAATTACAGAAAATCGAAAACTTGGAAATCAAAAACAGAATTACACGATTACAGAATTGAAACATTTTCGGTTCGGTTATGGTTAGAATGGCGTTTGTTTCGTTGAATCGAACTTCAATATGTATATTGTATATAAAACAGCAGTTGTCATGACTTTGCCGTTTCATTAAAGACATCTCAAAGAATAAAGTCAGTCAATTATAATCGCCGAAAAGAAAACTGAAAGAAACATAGAAGCTGAAAATGACATTCCAGTTCTAAAGGCAACTTTGAAGTATTTCAAACGCCAACGGCTCACCTGCGATCGAGTTTGCAAGGATTTCTTGTCAATGGATTATAAACAAGACAATTACAATAGCAGTCAAAAGTAAACTTGGCTTACTTTGCAGGTTTTTTGTCCTTGTATAATCTCAGATTTTACTGGTCAGCTGTTTGAGCGAGATGAATGTGAATTTTCGGTTCCGTGATTTACTTCCCATCGGCGAGTCAACTGGTCATATCACCTTAAACTTTTCCAAATCACCCCGAGATTCCACTAGCAGAGGCATAGTTGATCAGTCTATACATGAAAGTGCAATAACTGGAATTCGGCTTCCGCATTTGACAACATTATAAACCCCCAAAACTCTCCGCCTTCATTCGTATTAAATATAGTTGCGCTTTTGTCGCTTGTCCCCTATTGACGTGACTAATTGATTGCTCAACGTTGTCATTCACCTTCGCGAAATTACTTCCGTTCCATGTAAGTCGCAGTAAACATCGAGTCATTTGTCAATAAATCTTGTACTCTTGTTTTAGTGTTATGAAATAAATAATTTCACCACAACATTGGCTAGCACCCCTGTTCTCAGAAGGAAAAGATGTTGGTATAAAAAAATGATGAAATGGGACCCGGTTATTTGGAATTTAAATTAACACGTGACTTTACTTTCCTCCCTTGTTATTTTGTAGGGCTCGTTAGGGCCTCGGCTCGCGTAGGGAGGGTTGTTACACAACGTTCGAAAGAAAGATCGACCTGAGAGGTTCTATGTTAAAAAAGATAACATATTACGGTCTGTGTATTAAGCTGGAACTCCCTGTGACGATAGCACTGAAATGTAAGGAACTTAAATGGTGTTAATTTTCTAGTCTTCTTTTTTCGTAATTTCATATAATTTATGAAGTTTTGACATGAAGAATATCGTATGTGGGGAAAGTTATCACGGAAATGTGTGATTGAAAGATCTTTTGTTTTCTCCCTTTCTGATTGGCTGGCTGGTGGCTTCTCTGAGTTTCCACAGCAAAAAGGCGGCCAAAGGCATCTTGAATTTGAATTTCGAACGGAACCTGAAACAACCATTGGGAATGATCCAAGCCAGGACGCGGATAATCAACAGATCGAACTGGAATTTAGCCTGCGTCGCATCCGAACTGAACCCCGGTTAAGTCCGTCTGCGAAACAGTGGACAAAAGCTTGTTCTCGACCCCCAGCGAAGTTGCAGGATTATTTATAATCGATTTTGATTGGCTTTTACTAATGCTCATTCTTACACGTCTTCTGACTGGCCATTCAACTGTCACCAGCCAGGGTTCAGTTCGGATGCGACGCAGGCTAACTGGAATTTAGCGTGTTTTTCTTTTTGTGGAGGGAGGAAAACCGGAGGACCCGGAGAAAAACCCTCCGGGAGCAAGGGCGAGATACCAACAAACTCAACTCACATATGGCGCCGCGTTCGGGGATCGAACCTGGGCCACAGAGATGAGAGGCAAAGCGCTTAACCACCACGCCACCCCAGCTCCCCATCTTATATCTGATATACCACTGCAGGTATAATCAAGCACAATCGTATGCAGGGATATGCCCATTACCTATGTTCATTTGGCATAGTTCCGAGCTGAATCCGCATTACTTCAATTGAAACACATCTACCACACACAAAACATGCAAGGCAAAGGGGAATAAAAACAATGAATCATAGTCTTCCCAGTCTTTATTTATCATGGTTTCCATGCCAGAGCTAAATGGCTCAATAACCGCGAGTTGGGATGCTTTGTTTTCATTCTGCAATGTGATTGGTTCTCATTGTCTAAGTGGCCCCGGTAACAGTATTCGTACTAGTTTCTTTGCGTTACAAATCCACCTCTCTAGGAGCCCATAACCTTACAGCGTTTTCACAAGTTAGGTTATTTTTAGAACGGTTTCCCGCTATTCTTGGGTTGCAATCATTCCTAAGGGAATAAAATCACAAAAGCGACACCTTAGACAAATTTACGTTCTTTTGTAAATGTTGCACTTTTTAAAAGCCGTTTTCTCAAAAGCTACTCAACATATTAATCTCAAATTTTCGGTAATTACTTAGTGTGACTTTCTCTCTCGCTTTATGAAGTCGTTTGTTTGTAGCTTGAAGTATGACTTATGCTAATGAGGCAAAATGTAAAGAAGACGTCACCTGAAATTGGTCTATTGCTCCGGCAAAGAACGATAGCAAGAACAGCAAAGGTCGTAAAGGGTGCTAATTTTCTATTCTTCTTTCTTGTAATTTCATTGGTTGATTCTCATAAATTCAATAGAAAACCATCCAAGTTTTATCGAAGAAAATCGTATCTCGGATAAGGAACGTTCACAAGTTTGTGATTGAAATATCTTTTGTTTTCCCCTTTTCCATTATTGGCTGGAAGGTGGCTTTTTAAGATCTTTATCTTCTGACGGTAGTTTGGACTGTAGCACACCGCGGCAATACGTCAAGCGCATGCGTATTTGCTATTTCTTGTCCGCGCGCGGCCGCCCCCAGTTTCCCGTGAACTGTTTTGTCAAAAACTAAGAAAACTACTTAAAAGCTAAGCCTAAGACTTTAACAGGTTGAAGTTTTCTTAATTTGTAATTCATTGTGAGTTTACTAAGTTATAAAATTATTTACTAAAAAAGTTGAAACCCTCGGTAATTTGTATTTGATAGCAGAGCCTTCGTTCTTTTGGCCAGCGGAGCATACCGTTTTGCCGCGGTGTGGGACTGTAGACATTTCAGACAGTACTTAAGGCATATTCAAGCAATAACGGAAGCGAGGATATAAAAATTATATGCTCATTGCCGCAGCTATTGTCTTTTTGCTATAGTACTTAGGCGAATCGTTACTAAAAACGATAAAACCGTGACCCCAGTATAGGAAATACTCCTTCAACATTAATATGAAAACTATAATACTCATTTTTGAAGGGAAAGCCAATATTAAAAATAAAGATTCAGCCATTTTTCAAGATGTTGCAACAGAATTCGAAAATAAAGGCCCAACTTTTCCAGATTGTAATTATTACTGTATTTTAATCTGTGCCGTAAGTAGGACACACTTCTCGATGTAGTTCTACTTAGCAACTGACCTATTATGGGCAGAAAAAAACTAGCGATGTAAGCACAATCAGTGCCGTATTTATTATTAGCAGCACTTGTTAGAACTACTCACAGGTGTGAGATTAAGAACAAACGCCGCTAATGATCTATGCATCATTGCTTCTGCGTATATTGCTTGTGCTTAAAAAAAACAAAAAACACGCATCTTTTATTTGTTATAGCAGGCTGATTACTGCAGCTTACAGCTGATTTTTATGGAGGGAGGAAAACCGGAGAACCCGGAGAAAAACTCTCGATCGCAGATACTGTAATCTGTGTAAAGTGACTACAACTGGGTATTTTTTTCATGAGACTGATTGCATCAAAAATCCCAGGAAACTCATTCTCCACAAATTGAGAAAATGAAGAGTGAAATGATTTTGTCTGAATCTTGTCTAGTGTGTTATTTGCTATACTGTTGCTTTTGGTATGGTACTGAGTTGACTCCTCGTGTATATTGAGGAGGTATATTATAATTCATTTTGGAATGCAGGGATGGACGATCCACCACCAATAAATAAATTAACATGTTATTTGTTATAGCAGGCTGAATATTAAAGCTTAAAGCTGGTGGGGGCCTTTTACTCCTCACACACTCACCACTACATTAACTGTTTTGGACACACTACACTCGACTCACGGTTGATTTTTATGGAGGGAGGAAAACCGGAGAACCCGGAGAAAAACCTAGATCGCAGATACGGAATCAACAACAAACCTAACTCACATACGGTGCCCGAGCCGGGAATCGAACCCGGGACCGCAGCGGTGAGAGGCGAGTGTTTTACCACTGTGCCAACCTGCATCCCCTTATGCTCACCAGTATGTCACTAGTGAAAACAACAATGTTCGTACTACTGAGAGATGATGGCATTCCAGGAGATTTCACGGTACAAAAAGGAAAATTCCAGGACCAAGAACTCGGAAATGTCACGGCTTAAATGGTAAAAATAATAGCTTTTATATAAGTGACTTGCCATGTTACATTCACCTAATATGTCTATAAAATTACAGAAGTTTTCCAGGAGTACGTGGAAACAATAGAATTTTCAAGGAGTTTTCCAGGGCCGTCTGGAAGAAAATTTTAAACTTCCAGGATTTTTCCAGGAATTTCAGTAGTAGTGCGAACCCTGAAACAAATATACTGAATCAGTTAGTTTATTGTTGTACAGATATTCTGCCTTCTACCACTATATCGTACGCTGTTATTTAGCTTATGTGGATGTCTCGAGATGGCTTTCAAATAGGTTTGAAGGATGCCAAATATTAAAGTGGATTACAAATCATGTCTAAGCATGACTTTTGGTCCACCCTAGACTGAAATTAAATTGCTCGGTATTCTTCCATCTACTCGAATATCTGCCACTCTTCATCATAACAGTCTCAGATCTTCTTCAGTACTGCAAGAAAACACACTAGCTCTACTTTGTCTAATACGAGAAGCTATTTTTGTCTCTGGACATGAGCAAGTTTATCCTTCAGTGTGATTGCCAGTGTACTGGCCTGGAAGAAATGAACCCTTCTTTTCTCTCGCACGTAGGTTCTTAAAATAAAACTGAACAGTCTCTTCCGGGAGGCTCAACTGCTTTGAGAGAATTGCCCTCGTCTCTTGCGTAATAAATCTACTGGTATTCACATAATAGTTCTCCATTGCTTTCTTCGCCATGTTGGAAATAAATGTCCGCTTCCCTCTTCCCACAAACGCCTTGCGACTAAAGATGGCGCTTCGACTGTCGACAGCGGATTCGGTGACGACATAAGCGTGTTTCCTCTGTTGCCGTTCTCTCTCGATTCCCCAAGCGGCCGAACAGTAGAGATTGTGACGCTCCAGCACTGACCGCGTCGTCAAGAACTGGTATATCTTGTGGTAATGCTCGCACGATTTATTTGGATATGGCTTCTGCAGTACCATGTTATCAAAAGCCGTGTCTTGCATGAGCTGGCAGAGTCGACCCTGAGAAACGCCTAAAATTACCTTGCAGATGACTTTCTGGGCTATCTTCTGCTGGCCTATCTCGGCTGCTATCAGGCGCTTTGCATCCAAGACCCGCGCAGCGGGTTGCTGTGTGTTTGGGTGTTCTTCTTCGTCGTCGTGGGGTTCCTCTTTTATAGTTATGACCGAGATCGATGGGCTTGCTGACAAGAGAAAAGTGCAATTCATTGGATTGGATCAACATGAAAATGGAGAACGGTAAATACTTTATATCTCCAAAAATATCAAGTTATGTAACATTACCTAGAAAACGTCGAAAACTGTATTCAAAATTCACATAAATCACATTACAGTATGTCTAAGTATTTCATTTCTCTGGCTCAGTTTTATTAGTATAGGAAATCGTATTATTTCGAGTACAAATTCGGATAAATTCGAACGAGTGAGTTTTCAAAGAGTATCAAAATCGCACGAGCCAGCAGGGCAAGTGCAATTTGAGCTCATTGAAAACTCACAAAAGTCAAAACCGTATGAATTATTGTTAATCATTACTCAACAAAGTTACTTGAATCTTCGGACAAACTTCGAAAAAAATAAGCACCGTTGAAATTAGTAATGGTACAGCATCTAAAATGGTAATGTTTGGTACTCTAAAATGAATTTACAGGGTTAGACGTGTTTTTGCTGTAACCACAGCGCCATTCGGAAATTTACGGAAACACTTCGGAATTTTTCTGAAAATGTTCGGAAAAAATTCCTTTACCAAAACATGACTGTAAACAACTTTATGTACTTCGATTTCAAGCTGGAGCTTTTGTTTTCGATGTATAGATGGTCAACTTCCTGGTTTTGAGTGCAATTACAATCAAACAGTACAGTTTGGGATAAATTGCACTCCTCATTAATGCATGAAACTCAAAAATTACAAACGTTCAAACAACCGACTAACAATGCTAAAAAAAAATAGTCACTACGAAATTTAGTGGAGCCAATTTAGTTTGAATGTTCACTCGCAAAGTTTCGCTCAGACTAAACAAAAAACAAACGAAAATAAGCTGTTTAGGTGCTCAGGTTTCTCTGTGCGGCTACAAAGGAAAAGTTGCGAGATTATAGAAGCTTTACCTTGGAAAGAAATCAGTAAGCAAAAAAGAATTATACAGTACATCAGTGTTCAAATGAAGGTAACATCCCAAGAAATGTCCGTTGTATTTTCTTTAAAAGTTGAGACGATTTGACAAACAATACAAAAGAGCATTCGACGTTATAAGTGATTCGGCTAGCTTGCTGCAACCACAGAAATTGGTTCTAGATTTTTCCGAATACTAATCCGAAATTATGTTCCCTAAGACTTACAATTTGGTGAAACGCAAGCTTCGCCGCAACAAAATGTCTCCGACAGATACAACGAAAGCCGAAAATGCAGGGAAAGGCACGGGAAAAGGCCGAGAAAAGATGATAAATTTCGCTAACTGGTTGTATTTTAAGACAATTGCTGAGCTGAGCAGTGACTGAGAAACATGCACAGATAAAATCAGGAAATTGCTAAAAATTACGGAAGACTCTATAAGGCCCAAAGTTTTCAGTTATCAGTGAAACCAATCTCTCATTAATTATAGAACGGAAGAGGGCAACCTAAGAACGTTTATCGAACACTGAAGATAATTTGTACCTTGTCACGTCTGTGTCATCGCGGAGTATTAAAGCTCCGTTCAGAACATGACTGAATATACGGCTATGTAAACACAAATATTATACGAGGCCGTTTTAAAACTTTCAGGTAATTTAAGGTTGGCTTGTAGGAGTTTCTTGTAACCCGTGCACTTATGAGAAGGTGGACTCACGAATAAACTGTGCTACTACTACAAAACGGAAATTACAGTTATCAAACTTCAAAGACACATACAAAGAAATATTTTACTCATAATTTAGAAATCTTACCTTCAACAACAGTGATAATTTCATTTGTGCTGAGAGACTCCAGTGTTTGCCCTTCAACTGGCTTCGGTGGAAACCCAACCAATAAAGCAGAAACATTAACACCAATTCGAATACCCAACACCTCGGTCACTTTCGTGAGCGAAGTTTTTGGATGAAACGTTTCTTTGACACGGCCATTCGGACCTCGAAATATGTACTCTTCCATCTCGAGTAAGCTTTGCAACTGAGAGTTTACTGTGATTCGGCTTTACTCCCGTGTGATTTAATCTTCAGCGCCAAGCTTCTTTCGACTCGGATGTGTGTGAGAGACAAAGGAGATTAAACATATCCGGATTAGAAAAGGCCCAGAACGATTTGCATGGATTAAGAGAGCTTAGTGTTCGATTGGGTAAATCTTTTATTGATTGGGGCCAGGATTACCGAAGGATTCGACAGGGATTATAGATATACTTCTCAAACGTTACTGGCTAGTTCATAAGCTGGGATTAAATTGGATATTGGATTAAGCAATGGCTTTCATGAAAATACAGACATATTTTGCATAAATATTCCTTATCCAGAAGCACAATGAATTCAAAATATCAACAACTAAACATTGTTTTCCAAGCCTTGATTTTGCTCCAAACTGATCACATAATACATACTAGGTCTTTTCGTTCTTTCTCGCAGGAAAAAAGGACACAAATGAACTATTTACAATGTGGATTCTTAAGCCATTTCCCTCGACAACTGCACCCGACAGGAAACGGTCTTTGATGAAGAAATACAATACTTTCTTTTATTTTCTTTAATTAGTAAAGGACACAATTGAGTACCTCGCTGAAAACTCTTTTCTCCAAAGTCACTTTGACTGTGTCAAAAGTAGAAGCCGGATGCATGTGGATAAAATGTTTATAAAATCAAATAGAATCAGTATATTTTTGGCAAGAAGTGTGGTGGCCACGAGATCACCCTAAAAATAGTCGCGTCACTGATTACTGATCAGACCAAGCTGGGGCAAGGCTGTTATGAAGCTGTGTGGCGTGGTCTCCCACTTCTCAATATCATTGACAGTCAAATTTGGTGAATTTTCTCCCTAAGCATACTCAACCACTTGTGACATGATATAAATCGCTGAACTAATCCGTGACCGCGTGCTGCGAAAGCTTAAGCACGCTGACGCCCTGCGCATGTGAGTTCCACGACTTCACATTATGTACAACCCGAAAATACAAGAGAGAATTAGCACTCGCATGACGTAGCCTGCTATGCAGACGTATTTTTCACTGCTTACGAGAAGTGTCTATCGTACGACCTCATTATAAGGAAGCACAGTAGGCCTCCATATGTACATGTAGAGGGTCACTAAAGTACGTGTGGGAGGTCACTGATGTACGCACAGGAGACTCGTCCCAGCTTTCGATTGACCGTGAATTTTCCAAAATGGCGTAGGAAAGCGGCCATGAATCTTTTCTAGTCCCACTCGTTTAATCAACCATTTTGAAACTTTCAGCCTCACAAACTAAGTAGAGACTTATTCCCTTTTACCGAAACTTCACATGCACTAACACTAAACCCTAACCCGTAACATAAACCTAACCCTAACCGTCAGTAAACAAGTTCCCAGGTAAACGACGAGGTCTCACCTACCTAGAGCTAGGGTTCACAGGTAAACGTGTTCTCACTGGGCTTGGGCTAGGATTTATAGACAAACGACGAGTTTAAACCAAAATATAGTGGGGAAAATCCAAAATTGAGAGAAAATAAATCGTTCTGGGGTTCGAACCCGAGTCCTCAGATTGTAGACCACGTGTGGTAACCACTACGCTAAGCGACCATCGATGCTCGATCTGTGACCAATTTTAATACATAACACTACCCGCAAACTGCGCGTCTCCTGTGCCGTACATCAGTGACCTCCCTCGTGTACTTCAGCGAGCCTGAACACGTACATCCTTATAAGGAAGTCGTACGACAGATACTAGGGACCTTACGTAGCCAGGACGGCGACGGCAGTGACGACGGGAGGTAGAACAGTGTTTTCTCCCGAAATCTTGTGTTTACTAGTTCCTTTATTCGCTTTTAATTACCTTTCACATCCAGGTCTTCGAAAAATATGATAAGCATAAAGTTATGCTCACGCCGAAAGAAAAACAGAGTGATTTACTTTCTTACGTTTGCGTTCTCTTGTAAACGTAAACTTTGGGGTTTTGACGTTGTGTTTTTCCAGTTCAAGTTCAAGTTCAAGTTCAAGTTCAAGTTCAATCTGATACAGATTCGTCCTGATTCACATAAACTTTTGCTTCGATTTTCTCGGCCGAAATAGGTCGTATCGCCAAAATAACTGAAAAAGATGATTATACATCTAGACGTTTGATATGTCATCTACCGAATACGTGTCCGTTTGTTACCATAGTTACGGCAAACTTCACCTTCGCCTCGAGTTTGATAAACCGATAAAACACGGCCACTCATTCTGTCTCATTAAATATTCTCGTACTACACCTGTGCAGTAATTAATACTACGAACTACTAAAAGTATTCTTTCTGTGGTCACAGGTTTGTAAGTAGTTGTACTATTTCGTGCAACCCTCATTAAATAAAGACTCGGGAAAAATTGATAAACGACTAAAATGGTTTAACAAAATCCGGATCTAAAGGTTGTTTTCCATTTAGACGTAAGCCATCGCAAACAATCGCAAGCATTTTGCGATCAAGCCAACCGCGCCGTAGACGTAGATCCAAAGCCGTAGACGTAGAGCCAAAGCCGTAGACCCATCGCAAACAGTTTACAATGGCTTGTTTACCATTCCGGCTATCTTGTTTGCGACTGTATGTAACCCATCGCATCGCAACGTAAAAGGTATTGGCATTAACTCGTAGTCGCAAAGAGTTCACTTTGTCGCAATCTATTTGGAAAATAGCCTTTAAAGTACTCTGTGTTGATGGCATTGTCCTTTGCAGCTAAACGTTCTTGAGATTATTGAAAAACGATAAGACTATCTTTTTGGCAAAACTCAGGGTAGTTAGACCCCGAACGTGCAGCAATGCACCAAGCGAAATAATTAAATGGCATGCTTCGTGGACATTATGAATATCTAATCTACTACAGTAGCAACAACTTATACTCGCGTCCACAAACTTCAGTCCTTAGGGAGCGATCATTAATTACTGGGGGGGGGGGCTGTAAAATATCTAAAACGAGGACCCAAAAATGTTGGCCCTCCCCAAAACATCAGCCCAAAAAATGTTGGCCCTCCCCAAAACATAAAAAATGACGTCTTTTTTTAACAAAAGAGGAAAGCATTTCTTTTGTTTTACTCCTGAAAACCTCGTTATCAAGCAGAATGTTTGAGGTCTCGAACTTTGCCCATTAGCAGCATCCAGCACGCGCTGATTGCTGGTTAAGGAACATTTCCAAGGTGGAGCTGAATGGTCGATTGAAGTAGCCTAAAAATATTGTAAAAGTTTCATTGTTAAAACAGGCGCCCAAAAATTGTGACCCTCCCCAAATCGAAGCCAAAAAAATCTTAGCCCTCCCCCTAAATTTACCCCCCCCCCCCCCCTAGTAATTAATAACTGCTCCCTTACAGCGGCTGGAGAAAAATGACAGCTTTTTCCCCAGTTATAATAGGGAACTCGATGACATCATCAGATCCAAGATGGCGACGCGCGGGAAATTCAAATGAGATTTATGGGCAGAAAAATCGGTCATTAAATGAGATCTGGTTAACAATTCACAGGTGACGAACAGCGACAGATTTCGGCATCCATGAGGAGCATTTGAGGATAATCATTGTTTCTCTGCAGTGATTTCCTATACCAATGGAAAACTTATTCCCGTAAAAGCTAGTGTTTTCTGCGTCGGCGGGAAGATAACTGGTATAATCAACCGAAAGTCGATTAAGGTACGCTTACCACAGTGAGAAGCAAGTAGCAGCTGACGATTCGAGCGTTAGCCCTTCGTCAACAAATTATGGATTTTAATTTGGTTTACTTCAGTACTGATTCAAAGCGGTTTCACACAATAAATAAACCACAATGGAGCGACTTACTTGGTGTATTGTCTTCTACAGCAAACGACTGACTTAGGCCAACAAACGTTGTTCCGACTTTCTTGTACTCATTCTTATATGCTGCAACAAGGAAACACATTTAAAAACTGGTCAGTATATGCACCCAATGACTGCCTTTGAGACTTCGCTTAGGGTTTGGGCTAGTTTGAATCTTTACAGGAACACATCTTGACGAGAGACAAAAATAACTACTCAGACTAGCACGCAGAGGATGCTTTGCATGCAGGGATACTGGAGGAAATTTGAGACAATTTTGATGAAGGATGGCAAAGATCCGAGTGGATGAAAAATACTGCTTTTATCAGAAATTTACAGCAACGGTTCACTATAACCGAATTAAAGTTTCTAGAATACGATTTTGTAATCCAGTTTAATCTTCGCCATTCTCTATCGAAAACGTTTGAAAAGCATATCAGGACATTCACGTGGTATTTCACTTCTATCTCAGGATATTATTTTGTAGTTTTGTTTTTAATAAACTCGAAGGTTCAATTCGAATGACAGTGCCTCTTTAAGGGCCCATTGACATATTTAAATCGGCCGTTGCTAGGGAAAGTTTGCAGCCTCGTCAAACCCGGAAAATTAAAGAGTGGGCAATGATTATTGTCAAGGTGACTCCTAGTCCTAGGGTAAAGCCTTGTAGTCTGATGACGTCATGATGACGTCACCAAAATCAGAAAAACTCTCCAAGGATTTTTAATCTACTAGTAATTTATGAATATTTTCCGAACCTACGAATTAAGGTGCATAAATCCGAGCATGTGTTTGCCATTACGGCCAAAAAATAAAGATTCTACAACACTTTTCAGTCCAATTTTTAGCTTTTTTGGCGAATCAAAATCCGTAACTTTGACATTTATTGTCGGTTTCACAAAATCCATGCTCGATTTTGTGGAGAACGTGGTCAACAACATTTTAACGGCAAAAAGTTTGGTGTTTAGTGAAACCGCGCTAAATGTTTAGGATTTTTAGAAACCGGAAGTGAAGAAATTAACGCATGCGCAAAAGTGCCTGTTTTGTGGTCGTGAAATAGTGGCAGAACTGTAGTTGCAGTAAAGTCTACAATAATTGGTCGAACAGGATGTGCATTTTCTCCTATTTCCTCCGACAATGGCCAGTTTTGGGACTTGGCTGAATACTCCAGTCTGCAATGAGCTAGCTTGATTGTCTGCAATGAGCTAGCTTGATTGTCTGCAATGAGCCGGCTTCGATCGGACTGTGTGGCCATGGAGCACATGTCAGGAACCCATTTCGCGGTAAACCGAAGAGCCAATAGAAATCAAGCTAAAATTAGAACGCGATTCGACAACTTTCACTTGAAGTACGTTGTGGCGTTCACAACAGTTCGTTTTCCGACATCAAAAATACTTTTTTAAGGATGAAAACTCACCTGTATTTTAATTAGTTGCACTGAGGTTCAATCACAACTTTACCAGGAACCCGAAAGCATTATCTGGAGACAAAAGTGTGCATGTTTGTGGAAGATTTGAGTTGAAAACCTGCTGGTCGAAAATCACTCGACTGCTTAATTGAGTGGCCGTACTTTTCTTCGTGTTCCGCTGAAGCAGCCATTTCAGCTTCTATATATTTGACAACTTATGGATACTATTTACAAGATGTTCTTTCGATCTATCAACAGCGGGAAGAGCTCGGCTATATCTTGAGAATCCAATACAAGTTTGCTTTCCCATTCATCGGCGATTTCCTGACTTCACTCATCACTGTGTTGGCGGCGCCGTACACTTGCCGGTACTTTTTTGCTCGGTAGAAATTATTAATTATTTCCCTTTCTCTAGGTTCAATTACAGTTAGGCGCCTTTCGAGTCCTGAACGATTCCTTCAAAATTATCCAGCGAGAACATGGCTTCTAAAAACACAAAAACACGAAGAAAAGTACGGCCACTCAAGAAATCAAGTGATTTTCGACCGACAGGTTTTCAACTCAAATCTTCCACAAACATGCACACTTTTATCTCCAGATAATGCTATCGGGTTCCTGGTAAAATTGTGATCGGAACCTCAGTGCAGCTAATTAAAATACAGGTCCGTTTTCATCCTTATAAAAAGTATTTTTGATGTCGGAAAACAAACTGTTGTGAACGCCACGAGATTCAACTTCAAGTGAAAGTTGTCGAATCTCGGTCTAATGTTAACTTGATTTCTATTGGCTCTTCGGTTTGCCGCGAAATGGGTTCCTGACATGTGCTCCACACAGTTCGAAGCTGTCCGAAGCTCGTTGCAGATAATCAAGCTAGCTCATTGCAGACTGGAGTATTCACCCAAGCCCCAAAACTGGCTATTGTCGGATGAAATAGGAGAAAATGCACATCCTGTTCGACCAATTATTGTAGACTTTACTGCAACAACAGGTCTGGGACTATTTCACGACCACTTTTGCGCATGCGTTAATTTCTTTACTTGCGGTTTCAAAATGTCCTAAACATTTTGCGCGCTTTCACTAAACACCACACTTTGGCATTTATTGATTTGAGCGCAGTAAAGTGTCTTAAATCCTGTTCAACCATTTTTGGGTGGTTTTTATAACGTACTCAACAAAATATCTGGATTCTGATTGGTCAATGACGAGTGCATCTAAAGGTTATTGAGTGCACAGTCCCATGCTCTCAGCAAATGCTTGCTCCGTATAATATAAACAAAACATCGCATGAACTGCTCGTGCTATATACCTGATTTATAGGCACTGAATGATATTTTTAAAGTTCTCAAATTAGAACTTTCAAAATATCACTGTGCCTATATATCCCGTATAACACTCGCGTTCATGCGATTTCCTCTACAAAATGCATTACAAATCCTTGAAATGACGTCATTTAAGGACATTATGCTAATTAGTTCAACATGAATTGAGTCATAACATTGAAACAAATTTCAGTTGTTTTTCATGCATCAGACATTTGATCCTTGCAACCGTATTGAACCTTACCAAACAGGTATCGAATATGGTCCTAAAATGTACCGAACACGATCCGAACATGTACCGTACACGTCATGGTTTAGCCTTGTCGAACAACTTTCACGCTACACAAAAATCCATTCTATAGAAGAATCAATGTCACCGGTACTTGATCAATATTTGTAGGAACATGAATAATGAAGACAACAGATTGTTGTCAGATAGCGGACTACGACCAATCATTTCGCACAAATGTCCAATAGATTTTCAACTGGTCCAACTGCTTTCTTTTCTCAAAAAGCATTGAATTACTGTCCTTATTGCACTACTAAGTTATTGTCCTATTAGAGTGGGACTACTGTAACCGGGGCCACAAGACAACGAGAACTAAACACACCAAAGTACAAATCCTAGCATATCCAGGCGATTATCTTCATTCGAAAACTTTGGCTTCAGAACTAGTCGACCAAATTCACATTTTACCGGATTGAAGCTCGAGCAAGTCGAAATGTTATTGTCTTGTACTCGACACTGGAATACTTTGTTTTCATTATGCAATGTGATTGGTTCTCGTTGTCTAAGTAGACGCACAGTAATCTAACCCAATAAGTATACACGGCTTTCATAATGGCCGCCTCCTAATTTGCATATGTGATTTCCCGTTTCGGTAGTTTATCCACATGTATAGAAAATATGAACATTGCCATGTGAAAGAGCATGTCGACATTAGTGAACTTATGAAAGTTGAGTGCTGTAGCTTATAAAGCAATGAAGTTACATCCAGTTGAAATTAGAGAGATTTGTATGAGAAAAACGACGGAGGCCTTTATAGCCTCGCTTTCATATTTTTCTGCATTACAAATGCTCATAGCTCAACAGCATTTTTCCACATTCCTCTAAAACTCAAAACAATTACTAGTTTTAATGTGATCTTTCATGTAGTAGCATTGGTTTTCCCCTACATATTTATCTTCCAAATTATGCAAATTAGGATGTGGCAATTATGAAAGTCGTGTATGAACATTGCAACAAAATGCCTGAACTATCACACATGAAGATAAATATCACTTTGCCTTACATCCAATGCATTTTTCACAGTGGGTCGTCCCTCTTTCTATAACGTTCTTCACACTGTCATCCATGGCTTTGGTAAACTTTCCAAAGTTTTCTATGTGGCTATCTCTGTTTAAAAAAATAGAGCGAGAGCTAAGTCCAAGAATAGGCCTTTTGATATATCATTTCAATAATGAATGAATTGAGCTCGTGATCTCATGGGCAAAGCTTTACTGCATGGCAAACAAACTTCAGAACGCTGTTTTAGAAAGATCGGCAATCGATTGGAGATGGAAGCTAGTATTTACAAACAGGTTTTGCTAATAACACTACCGAACTCGTACAAGTTCCTTTAAATAAATGACGTCAGATATTTTGTGTGGTCTAGTACAACCACGTAAATGTTTCCTGCAAAGTGTCCACCTGCGCTGCATGTCAAAAATACTGAGATACGGTTTGACTCCATGGTCAAGCGGCTAGGTTCGAGTTCCACTTGATAATCCTTTCCTTTCCTCTTCTTTTTCTTTCTCTATACATCTCAACCATTCCTGTATTCTCCTTTTTTAACCCCCCTAATAACACTTATTTCTTTCAACTCCCCTGCAAGTTTTTTTTTTATTCCCTCCAAGTATAGTGAACAGGAACAAAGTTTAGCATAATAAATGCTTTGTGCGCTGTGAATGTTTTAGAGGGTATGGCCCATAGACGTTTACCACGTGGCGCGGTCATCTTGGAATAAAATCATGGTTTATGGCCGTTCAGCCTCGGATAAGAACGAGGCTGGATAGACATGAACAATGGTATTAATCCAAGATGGCCGCCCCGTGATAAAGGTCTACTCAGAGTTCGACATCCGCAGAACTAGCTCCTCCCCTCTTAGTTACTGAAATTCAAAACAAACATGGCGAGAAACGCCGAGTTCGCCGATAGTCTTCATAACCTTTTGAATGATTTATCGATTTCTTATCTTTCGCTTGATTTCTTAAATCTTTGCGAAGATCTCAAGTGTGTTTTCATCTCCTTTTGACGAGTTTGTGGGACAAGATGGCGGCCGTATTTTCCCGAGTACATTGCTGCGTTCTGATTGGTCTGAAGGGTTTTTAATTGACAGGTGTTGAACTACCATTAGGAAGCAAAGGCTGATTTGTGTTGCCAGGAGTCCATTAACAGGAGCGTCCATCTCCCTATTTAGTCTGCGAGTCAGCACATTCCCAGATCAGGTTATTTTTAGAACAACCGAGGTGGATAAATCCCATACCTCCGAGCGGAAGGTCGATAAAATGCTTATGTTTTCAGAATAGGGAGGTTTCCTCATTGTACGCAATAACAATATCTCTTTTCATAAATCATTAGGAAGCATTGTTTGCCTAGTACATTGTTGCATAAAATTACTGTTCATAAAGCCTCACCGTTTTTATTCCAGCGGCAACTTGATTCTAAAAATAGTCTGATCTGGGAATGTGCTGGCTCACGAATGCATAAAGCCCGCCGCACACGTGAGCTATCAGCTTAGCTAACAGGCACAAGAGGTCGTTTTATAAGCTGTTAGCTCAACCGCCGTTTCACCGCACACGGTGAATGTCACTAAGCTATCCCTTAGCTAACTACCTTATTACTTCGCTGGAGGTCGCCATTTTGAAATCACGTGAGAGCGCTGTGTGTTTTCATTGGTCAATATATTACGCCAAGCTAAGCGCACACGGTGAGTTTCTCGCCTCAAGAGGCTAAAAATATCAAACACGGTAGATATTTCCTCACGGTCAATTGAGGCGAAAAACTCGCCGAAATTCGCCGCACACGAGAGCTATCAACTTAGCGAACGACCTCTCGTGCCCGTTGGCTAAGCTGATAGCTCTCGTGTGCGGCGGGCTTATCTGATGGACGCTCCTGGTATGGACACGAGCTCCTAAGGAGAGGAATCGCTCACTTAATTAATTCATAACTGAAACCCTACCCTGAACCATAAAAAACCCTAACCGGTCAGTAAACAAAATCTTACCCACCTAGAGCTAGAACTTCAAGAAAATGGTGAGGTAAAAACCAGGGTTCCCATTAACGCAGATGTGCGAATTTTACGCACAAAATAAAAAAGGACCCCCACTTTGTTGGTGCTGTGCGTCCCTGGGACGCAGGACAGGACATTTTTCAGGCCCTGGAGACTGAAACCTACCCAGAAGTCTTTGCCCGCAACTCAGAGCAGATTTTCTAGATCCGCCATCTTGTTTCGCTGCCATGTCTTCGCACGTGCAGAAAACGTTGAACGAAGTTCTTAAACTTATAGTTTTAAATTCGGCTCGGACATCGGGAAAGAAAAGGAATGGTGATTCACATGAAACTTCCCAGCCTAAGAAACGTACATTTTGTTTTATTTGGCTCGAAGGAATCCGCGCGAAGAGTCGGTGGCTTTATACATATGAGGCGAAAACAAGATGAAATGCAAAACTCGCTTGGAAGCGATCGTTAGTCGGCAGTCTCTGTCTGCTGATGCAAAACCTTCACAAGCCGGTTTTCTACATTTGTTGCAATTTGCTGTGGATGTGGGCCGTCACCCTTAAAAATCAAAAAGGACCCTCAGTTAGATGAAACTGTATGTCCCAAGGACCCCTATTTTTCAAAAGTATAGTGGTAAGTCTGAAAAACAGTTGAGAGATTTTAAAAACTTGAACCCCGCTCCTCCTACTCGTAAGGCAAACGTCACAATCTATGTATTTTTAGCCAATCAGAATGAGTAAGCGATTCCTCTCCTTGGGAACTCTGGGTATGGACTCCTGGTGTTGATAAAGTCCCTTATGTACTTACATGGCGTATAGAGACAGCTTGGTGGGAGGGCTCTCCACTGTTCTGAAGAACGCAGCTCCCATGAACTTGTCGTGTTCTGCTTTCCTCTTCCCTGCCTTCCACTCCTGGGCACAGGAACAACATACATTAGTTCTAGTGGGATCGATCCACCCACCCATCCCTTGGGCATACATGTGTATACCCACCCCTCCCTTCGGTACACATGCGTATTTAATGATTAGCATTACATTTAGGGTGAAACAGGGGGTACCCAGAAACCATGATTGATCCGTTTAAATGGGATATGACAGTGTTTTTTTGCCATTTCGAATCTACATGACATTAAAAACAAAGTGGCAAAACAATAGCCCTCCATTAGGAACACGTGAGAGCAAACATACAATACTTATCCGGGTCGCATCTAGCCTTCTCCGCAGTCGTTTTAAGGGGCGTCACGCGTTCTCACCTCACAAACGCCTGCTTGTCCGAGTCGGAAATTCCTTTCTCGATTGTCAATTCTTGTTTCCCGCGAAACTAGTGTTATTTGTTGAAATAAACGTCTTAACCGTTTCAAGTTTGAAACATCGAAAGTCACTCTGATTTTCCCGCGAATTGACCAATCTCGGGTGCCTGCTGATTTCTGCGATGGTTTTTCTATTTACCCTTGGGATAGTTAACTTCTGCCTAACCCGCGGTTCAGCAACGCTGTTTTACACTTGGGTTATCTATCCGAAGGGTAACAGACTTACCCCAGCGTAGCGCTATCCTTGGGATAAAGTTACCTTTCTTCGAACAAACGGGTCCTCAACATGGCCACCGCGTGATTAAACGGCATGACATCATGCATAATGACGTCACGCTTTTGTGACCACTAAGCCTCACTTTGGAACAATATTTCCTCTCAACACAAGAGCGAGGCTTGGTGGTGATCACAAAAGCATGACATCATCGCGCAGTGGTTAAGCACGTCGCCTTTCACCTCTGTGGCTCTGGTTCGATTCCCGGACGCGGCGCCATATGCGAGTTGAGTTTGTTGGTATCTCAACCTTGCTCCGAGGGTTTTCCTCCGGGTTATCCGGTTTTCCTCCCTCCGCAAAAACCAACACGCAAAATTCCAATTCGATCTGTGGATTAGCCGGGACCTGGCTTTGATCAGCCCCCATGGTTGTTTCAGGTCTCGTTAGCAATTCAGAATTCAGAGTGCTTTCCGTTTCCTTCCGTTCGAGAAATGTGCTGAATTAATACTGTCCTACTAAATTATCGGCCTATTGATCTAACCCTAGCCAGGGCAGTTGACAGATAGTATAAAATTCCAACCAAATCCCCGTCTTCAAGAAAAAGATCGAAAGTGATACTCTTCCAGAGGAGAAAACCATCTGGCTCTGGCCGCAGGACCTAGGAATCTCACTTCCATGTTAAATCTAGATTATGGATCCTGAATGTAGCAGCTGATTAGCATGCTTTCATGCGATGCGATTCGCTAGATCGCCTCACGTGATGAAAACCGGTTTTGGCCTATGCTGCAAAACAAAAACATGGATCGAAGACGATTGACTCGCTGAGTTTAAGAGACTGCTGCTCTTAGAATGTAACTCCTCAAGCCAAAATATTCCGTTGAACTGAGAAAGGATACCCTTGTGAACAAGTGTCATACGTTTTGAAGCTATGAAAGTGATCCACTGTGCCTCAGAGCCGATAAAATGAAATCCTTTATCAAATGTTCTCATTTTCGCACACAACAGAACACATATCCTGAGCATAAGAAAGAAAAACAGTTTAGGAGAAACCAACGCGACAAAAAGACAAATATTCACGGCACGGAAACGAGGTTGAACAAAGGCAGCTCCAACCATGCTCTGAAAACTGAACGAAATCGTATAGAATATAACTAATGAAACTGAAATAACTCTCGCAATTGACAAAATACAGTCTTCCCAAGTATTGCGATACTGGAATTGCAAGTCCTACAGTAATTGTTGCAGCTGAAGGCAGAGTTCGTGGGTGTTCTTTGAGGAATTCTCGTCAGCTAAAGCATAGCTTCGCACCAGATACACATGTAGCACGAAACCTGTCAACATTGCAGTTTTGACAGGATGAGTGACATTTCCGTATAAACCGGTTTATACAAGTTTACTTAATTAGATTTAACATGGAAGTGAGATTCCTAGGTCCTGCGGCCAGAGCTTCTCTCTCTCTTTCTCTCGTCGCTTCGCTCCTCGCTTTCCGAGAGAGAGATTAGAAGCTCTGGTAACCAGGGTAACTGTAACGTGATGGAATCCGAAAGACTTTTCGAAACTCTCAGCCGTGCCCTTGAAACTGAAACAAAGGATTTGTTTGTAAAGAGCGCTGAATGAGTTGAAGACAGGTGATTCAAAAACCATAATGAAAGCTGAGGGACTATGGTCTATGCCAGCTATTTTTAGCATTGATCATTCTGAAAGGCTCAACATTCATATCCAAAGTAATAGAATGTAATAGATTTGGGGGGGGGGGGGGGGGCAAAATAATGAATTATGGGTCATTTTCATTGAAGACTTCTGTCAATCTCTCTTTTGGGACTGGGCAGAGGGGACTGATATCTTATTCCGTCGCGAAAATAATCAACTGCAAAGATCTGGAACACCTTTTTTAGGGTTGAAGAAAGAAACATTCAAGTATCTCAAGAACAAAAAGACGCATTAAAAAACTGAGACACTCTTTTTTGTCAACATATTTATCTTTTCATATGCCAATTTTCTATCCGATCTATTAAAATCTAGAGGGACAGGAGCTTCGAATACATGCTACAAAACTGGCATTTATAACGCCGTGAAAAATGGTTTAAAAGTTTCCTGGCATCCCACTGAGGTTTGTTGACATTAAGATTGGACATTAAGAATGTCATTTTTCCAGTTATTTGATGTTGAGCAGTAGGTATAGTGAAACACGATGCCATGTTGTTCATGGATTTTGCGCGCTTCAGTAAAGGACTACGCAGACCACGATAGGTAGCTCTTCAGTGCGATCAGTATATCGCAGTAGACAAGTTCAATTTTAGCGTTACCATTGTCATGGTATTTCACATAAATTATGAGTGCACAGAGAAGGCAAAGACGAAGAAAGCGTAAAGAAGCAGACCAAACCAGTACAATAACTGTTACGGAAGATCGTGTTCGGTTTCAGTCGGTTCTTCGTCTTCGGCTATCGAAGGCGAATCTACAGTCGAAACTTCGTGGCGAATTTTATGGGCACTTGCACTCTTTCAACTCAATTTAATAGAGAGGAAGTTCCTTGGGGAAGAGCCCCCCCCCCCATTCGACCATCTGGCGACAACCCTGCTAATGAAATCACATATACATATAGTTACATGAAACATTACCTTTTCATTATTACTGCATGTTAAAAAGTGATGCACCACAGTACTTCTACACAGAACTGGATGTTGGCATATTCTAAATAACCACATTTCCAGCTTTTCCCTTCTCTTTTCTACGAAATCTTCACCAAATCGACCTGTGCAATTAAAGTGGATCAAAGAACAGGTCCAAAAGAATAGCGTGTAATTAAATAATGAAGAAATTGCAATACTACTTTTAATTTGCAAGAATCTGTATTCAAGAAACTGTTGAGTACACACATACCAAAAGAATCATTTTCACATGCTAGATAAACACTTTTAATTAACAGCCTCATTTCAATTGGCTCATGTGCTTTATAAAGCCTTTGAAATGTTAATAAGAACCAGTGAAAAGAATAATATGACCTGGGGGAGGGGACTCCCTTGTGTGAGGGGTACATGGATGCTCGTCGTACCTTTTAGGGGTCAAAATCAGGAGTTTGGTACCACTTAGGGTATCCACGATCAAACACAGACATTTCTATGTAAAGCAGTACCTCTTAGGGGTCAGGTATCAATAGCAATAAAATGCATTGAAAGTTTAAAATGTTGGCATGTTTTTATCGGTACCTTTTAGGGGTCAAAATAAGCTTGAGCCACGCCCATTTTAGTACCTCTTAGGGGTCAAATCGAAAATGTCCGACGAGCATCCCTACCCCTTTTATATGGGAGTCCCCCCCCCCCGGGTAATATGAACCATTTAATATGCTCCCATAATTTGCAATCATTTTGGTCCATATTTACGGCCATCCCTTCATGTAGGACGACACGAATTGCTACCAAATTGTATTGTATTGTGTTGCGTTCTATTGTTGTATTGAATTGTATTGTGTTGTATTCTATTGTATTTTTGGTAAAAATTTGTGTCGTCCTACATAAAGGGATTGCCATATTTACACTCGAAAGTCACATAATAAATACGTATATGTTATTAGTATATTACCTGTGATTTGTTTGTCTGGTAATGGAGGGATAGAAACCAATGTAAACTTTTCTACAAGTCGATTATATAACCAATCAAAGTGCTTGAACCTTCTGCTTACTGCTTTGTTAGAATTCTGAAATGAAAACAAATATGGTTTGAAAACTGTAAAAAAAATGAAAACGTAACAAAAACAAATTCGTTTATCTGCAAATAATAATTATCACCCTCATTAATAATTCATGAAGCAAAACGAAAGACAAAGGAAATTACTGAGCGATAAGTGATCTTCAAATCTGATACAGATATCATCCTAATTTCCATAAACTTTTGTTTCTATTTTCTCAGCCAAAATAAGTTGTATCACCAAAATAACTGAAAACATGAACAACTTCTATTCTAGACGTTTGATAATTAAAATAAGTTGTATCACCAAAATAACTGAAAACATGAACATCTAGACGTTTGATAAGTAAAATAAGTTGTATCACCAAAATAACTGAAAACATGAACATCTCGACGTTTGATAAGTAAAATAAGTTGTATCACCAAAATAACTGAAAACATGAACATCTAGACGTTTGATAAGTCAGATACAGAATTCGTGTCCGTGCTTTATGTAATTTTATATACAAACTCTCACTTTCAGCTTGAGTTTATAAATCCCATAAAGCATGGCCACTCATTCTGTATAGATCTATTAATATAATATAAAATTAATATACATTTTGTACATGTACAACTGTAGAAACTTAATAGAAATAAATATATTATATGGCTGAAAAGAGTACTCAGTGCACTTGTTAGTCTGGAAAAGGGTATGATTTTGACAGAGAAGTACAAATGTATGAGACAGCACGTTCATTTATTTCTTTTTACTTTAACATTGATCTTCAAATTAAATTGAGAAAGAGAACAAACCACAGGGGAAAATGTTACTGGATTTGATAAAACAACCGTGCTTCGGGAACTTCACTAGCTTCCCATAGAGCAGCGTATTGTATTTAAGATTCTCCTCTTAACCTATAAGTCTCTAAATAATCTAGCACTGTCATACATTAGCGATCTTCTTCATATTTACTCTCCAAGAAGGAATCTTAGGTCATGATTAGGTCAATCTTAGATTTACAAGCTATAGTGAATCGATTTGAAGTTGCTCTAAATTTGTCTTTAATAGAAGCAGTATTTCCATCCACCTGAATCTTTGCCATCCTTTGTCAAAATTGTTTCAAATTTTCTCCAGTATACCTACCTGGAAAGAATACATGCATTGTGCTAATCTGAATAACTATTTTTGTCTTTTGCCATGAAAATGTTTATTATTTGGGGGTTAACTCAGTGCCCTTTAAGGCAACAATTAAATTGGAGGACTTTTCGAGACTGGGTGAACCATGTATTAAAGGTATCACGAAATGGTTTGCTTATTCCTAGTATATTATCAATAATATTCACAATTTATGTCAACTTACAGAAGGTGTAATGTTGTATGAAATAAAGCTTTTCATTCCTTTAAATTTACTCTTCTTTTCTGGTTCTGTGATTGAACATGAAAAAGGAGCTGAACTGGGTTCCCACATCATGGATGCTGACCCTTCTCCACCCTGAAAACCAACAACAATAAAACAATACAATCAATTCTCTCTTTGCTTATAAGACTGGCTATTTACAAAGATGTTTGAGTGCACACGGAATCGAACTCAGAGTCGCTCGATTTCGAGTTGGCCATGTTATTATCAGTACACTCAGCCATGCCACCTCCTTTAAAGTGCCTCTAAGTGTTTATTTTTGTATAATATACATGTACTCAACAGAATCTCTGAATTCTGATTGGTCAATAACGAGTCCATAAAAATATTAAGTTCACAGTTGCATGCTCTCAGCAAATGCTTGCTTAATAGTATATTATAAGTAGAGGAAATCAGTATGAACAAGAGTGCTATATGGGATTTATAGGCACTGAGTTATATTTTGAAAGTTCTAATAATATTATTGCACAAGCATTTTGGTAAGTGCAATTTGAGAACTTTCAAAATATTACTCAGTGCCTATAAATCAAGTATAAAACAAGCAGTTCATGTGACTTTTTGTTTATAATATACTGAGCAAACATTTGCCAAGAGCATGCAACCACACACTCTGTAACCTTTTTATGCACTCGTCATTGCCAAAAATCAGAAGATTTCCAGATATTTTGTTGAGTATATGTATGTTATAAACATGCACTGAGTGATATTTTGAAAGTTCTCAAATTGCACTCGTCTAAAGGCTTGTGCAATTATTAGAACTTTCAAAATACCACCCAGTGCTCATAATCCTGTATAGCATGGATGTTCATGCAATTTCCTCTACTTATCACAAATACATTGTGTATCAATTTACAACACCAAGTATTTTATACATTGTAGTTGAATGGTAGAATGTGTCTTAATTTGAGTGTTGCATCAATGAGTTAAAGGTTTATACTTGTGTAAATTAATGCAAATGCTGGATGTTTTTAAACCTTGTATAAATGTAGAAAAGGATTTTGTCAAGATTCGAGGTAAGTTTCATGGATGTTAAACCATTATGACCAATTCAAATGTATTGGACTTACTACCTAACAAAAAATGTTTTCGGGAATATTATCCTGATTTCATGTTTTTGTTTTTTGTTTTTCAAAAGGTCATCATTACATGTACATGCTTAATAACATAAAAAATGTAAACTCAAAGGTGATTCAGGAGCTTGAAAGGTCAGTTAATATAAACCATTAAAAATTGTTTTTTTTATAAACCAACCAAATGCAAGGCATTGTCTTTCCCCTATTTTTCTTGATGGTGTAGCATTGTGGTTTGAATAAAATTTATCTCCTTCCACAAAAAGAAATGTAAGAATACCGGGCAACCCTAAAACACGGAAGGACGGAATGGCGGAACAGCAAAAAAGATCCTCAAAAATTCCGTTTATCCCCTTTTTTTTGTCAAGCGAGAGCTTGAAAACAACTAACTATATAGCAATTTGAATTTTCTATCATATATATATATATGGATCCTGATTGCTGTTTACTTAATAAAAGGTGTGAACATTGCTATAAAACCCTGGGTTCAAACCACGTGAAATTGATATTCTCAAAAGCTGTCATCGATAAACAAACAGTGTCAGTAGACCTTGTACTGTAAAAAGGGTCCACAGAAATTCATGTGCGAACGGCTGGAACCTAAAATAGTTCGTTGTTTTCAAGCTCTCGCTTGACACAAAAAAAGGGGAAAAACAGAATTTTTGAGGATTTTTTGGGCCGTTCCAACATTCTATCATTCCGCCATTCCAGCCTTCCGTCATTCTGCCATTCCGGCCTTCTGCCATTCCAAATTTTAGGGTTGCCCAGAATACCTGTTCAAGGGTGCCTGTAGTGTCCATATAGATAATTTACACAGGACTTACTTCTGTCATCAATAACTTTAAAACTAAAGCTGATTGTTCAGAAAAAATGGAAATAAACCAACCAACAGTAAGTTTAACTTTACAACAATAACATTTGCAAAGTGATTTGAGCAACTTCATTTTTGACCCTAAGTTGTGCAATACTTGTATATACCCTGATTGTTTGTAGGCTTAGTACTGCTTTCCAGTGAAAGCTTTATTTAAAACAGTATTCCAACAGATACCTTGTTTCATAAGCTTTACAGTGACGCATAGGTTTTTATGGTCTCCTTTAAGGTCTCGATAAAGGTTTGACGTGTCATTTCGGAAAAACGCTCTTGCAACGTCGGAATTAAAGCCACATAGACGTACTATATACCGTTTTAATGGTCTTGAATTGAAGAAAGTACATATTTAATCCGTTTTGAACAAATGTTTAAAGCATAGATGTTGTATATATTTCTACGCGAAATGACTCTGTCCGCCAGAAGGAGTTCAGCCCTTCAGGCTTTGAAACAATTGTTTTCTTAATTAGCCCTTTCGAATCCCAAATAAATTGACTCAAATACGGTGTCGGGCATTTTTGATATATTGCGTTTACAGATTTTATCCCTTTTCAAAGTTGAAAAAGTAGTTTTTCATCCCATTTTGATACAACCCAGGTCATAAAACCTGAACGAAAAATAATTTCAAAATTCCCCGACACAGTATTTGAGAAACGGCTGTTTTCCACGACTCGTGAAAAACTTAGGGAAATTGGACAAAACGCTAAAAGGCTGGACTTCAACAAAGTTCTGTTTTTGGCCGAAAAAAAGAGCCGAGAAACAGCCAGATAAAAGGTTTTCGATTCATTTCACGGTTGACTAAGAGTCCCGCCTCCAAGGGTAATCTCATTAACATTAGCCAATCAGAGCAATTCATGTTGTGTTCAGTCTCGGCCGATTACAAAGTTCAGACGAGCCGCAGAACAGAGAAGCTATACAATTCACCGACGCTCGATACTTCTACAGAAACTAGTTAGCTATAGTGTCGATTCCAGCTTAATTTAAAGAAGAAACACTCTTTTAGGAGTACAGAAAAATGGCACCACAGTAAGCAAACAATTAATATCATGCAGGGAAAACCACTGCAGCGCAGCTCGATCCACACCATGTACACGGTAGGCTGTTTACGTCATCCTAAAATGTTTTATCGTGCTGAAACAAAACCGGCAAACCTTAGCTTCCTGCATTGAATTCTCTTTAAATTTTTGGCCGATTGAAAAACTTTATTGCTTCATTCTTTGTGGACTTTCAGTCTTCGATTATTCTAACTTCTTGGAACTTGAGTATAATCCCTCCAGCCATTGTTTGTCCTAAGAACTTTACACCCGCTTCCAAATTTACTCACAAACTAAATTATTACAAACTAAATTGTGCTGTGTTTTTTCTTCTTATTCTTTTTTTAATACGGCACCAAGAAAGATCTACTTTTACACTTTTGGGCATTGCATTATAAACGTAGGAAATCTTCACGAACGAAAAGTAGCGCAGAAAATCACAGGATCAGCGAGAATGAAATAACATGCCCAGTGAATGACAGCAGCTGTCAATCATTTTTCGCGCCTTTTTTAGCGGGAAATCAGAAAGTCGCATTTTCGAGGCTTTAATTATTTTTTTTGAGTTTGAGTTTTTTTGTGATGCCAGATTAGGGCTTTTAGATTTAGAATTTGCGAAAAAACGCATTTTCAAAACTTTTCCATTTTGAACCTTTATCGAGACCTTAAAGTGTCGCACGTAAAAACTTTTAACGAGAGGCACCCACGAAGGTCTATGGTAACCTTAAAATAAACATAAATATTTCTAATCAATATCTCCACCACGTATCTTACATTTTCCAACCCCTTCCTCAATAAATAAATGAAACCCTGATTATTTTATAATGCCACACACACACTCGATATGGTTGAAGTCATTACCTGAGGTAGAATCCTGACTTGTTCTTCTGTTGGAACATGAACCTTCTCTTGGGTTGTTCCCAATACATATGCCTCCCCACCTGATTTGACAAATACTGAGAATCTACAAGTCAAGTACAAAATTTAGTGGCATTTTATAATGACTGAGGTTACTTTATTTATTGTTTACTAAATAAATACATACATGTACAAATGTAGTAAATAAGCTCTTGTCCAAATGTGACCCTTTTTATAGTTTACCATAGTAAACTTAGCTCTGAAGATGGTTAGTTACAATGTAAATCATATTGGCAGGAGGATGAAAATAAACTTTAGTGTACAATCTGATGTACATAGTATACATACATACATGTACAAATGTATGTACTGTACCTGAAAAAGGGTATATATATTGGTTAATCTCAACCTTGTTGATTTAGGTGACAATTGTCAACTTTTTTCTTTAGCTAAACTGTCATCATTCCATTTACAACTGATTTCAGTGTTATCTGCATGTAGGCAGTATTTCAAGTGATTGATCAACAATCATTTGACATACAGTACATATTTTCCATGATTTGACACAATCATGCAACATACATGTACAAGTCATGTAGATATTACAAGTATTTTCATCTTCCTGCATATATAATTTAAGAAATTAAAATGTTTCAGATCAAATACATGCAGTGACCTCTTGAGCAAACACTCACCTATTAATACTTTTCCTAACAGTGCCTGTCCGAGTAATTGACGACCCAGTGTCCCTTCTATTAGGTATGGATGAGATCTGTGAGTCGCCTCCACTGTAGCTGCTTGCAGTGTCTTCATCCCAGTCATCATCCCAACCATCAGCATCATCATTTTCAGTAGGATGTGTCTGGTAAGGCACTGATGGTACATTTTGTACTTTTATTGGAGGAGCAGGCAATGGCTTTTGCAGGGCTGACTCATCTATCAACTGACAATAGGTACAATAATATTAAAAGTATCAATACTAGACGCACTACATTGTACGGGAAGGAAGGGATTTGGTCTTTGACCCCCCCCTCCTCTATGGATCTTCCAAAATGGGCGCCCAAATTGTACCCTCCCCCCCTCTCCCCTCCGGAATTTCCAGACTTTTGCCACATGGACCCCCCATCCCTTTGGAAATTCCAGCTATGATTGTATATAAATAAAACAAACATGATTATGATACAGTACTCATGCACGAGATTCAAATAATAATTATTTGAATCTAGTATTATAATATAAAGCAGTTTTAATTGCGGAATACCTGTTCTTAGCACATGCGGCCTGGAGTTACATGGCAAAAACGATCGCAAAATCTATGAATTATATTTTCAAATGTTTGATGTGGAAAGACCGACTTGTATGGCCAAATATTGTATTACACTTGGATAATAATTACCAAAGAGACTGCCAATAGTTTTTATTCCGCTTAATTCGGTGCAGAAATGAGTGGGAGGGGGGGGGATTACTTTCTGGAACTACACAATAGCATGATACATATACATGTAAGTACAATGTAGCTGTCCAATATATGTAGCTGTCCTAAATGGCAAAATACTAGGCTGACATGTGACCTAATTTACACATTTGATTGGTGAATAATAATGTAAGGTATAATAATTTGAATAAAGTTGAAACATTGGCAAACAAATTAAATTGTGTAACTTATTTATTTCCAGTTTGTTGTTCATAATTATATAAAAGGGTGTCATACATGTACATGTTACAGTTACGCTACAATCGTCATGTACAGCTACGCAGCCTACATGCAGGAGTTTCAATAGAAGGTGGCTAGTCCAGCGATAAACCTCCGGTTACTTTGCTTCTTACCGCAGGCTACTTCACACAATCATTGTTTTTTTTTGTTAAGTGTTGAGTAAAGTTTACTAGGTAAACCACCGCCTCTAATGACACGACCACCAGTTGCCTAAAAAGTTATTGAAATGCCTGTACATGTACACTACATTCTATAATTTGACATTTGCATTCCTCCTCCTGTCGGAACCTAGGCTAGGCTTTTTGGTGCCTTGATGCTACATGTATATCATCCCTGCCCAGCCCTAAAGGAGGTACAGAATTGGGTGCTGCAACCCTGAAAATGGGTGTCCAGGATTGAACTACAGTTGTAAATGCTGTCATTAATTCCTAACTGGCAACATTAATAGTCCAATTCACAGTTCAAGCCTTTGGTAACATTGAGGCTGGAGTTGAGACAACTTAGTTAGAGGCTTGTATATCAAGATCTTGGTCAAATCTGTTGAAAATTTAAGACCTCCCCTCCCCCATTCCAATGAGTTACGGTTTCATCACTGAAAAGGGGGGAGAGGAGGAATTTTTTTCAACTCAATTTGACTGAGATTGTAGTTAGCATGAACATCAAAATCTATCTACAATGGCTGGACAACTCCAGCCTTCATGCGAGGCTATGGCTTGGTTACCTTTCAAGAACTATGAATTGGACTATTTACAGTAGTTAGAAACAGCCATTAGCAATAATATGTATCTCCTCTGATCAATGTACACAAATGCATACGAATCAGAGGAAAATACCACTTTCCACTTTCCTTTCTTCTTCCTAACAAAAAATATATAAATACAGTATATATCAATAATTTATTGTCTTTATCTTTGTAATTGTGGAAAATAAAAAAACCTTTGAACCTTTGAAAGAACAACTGTTGTACATGAAGTTGGCACTGATTTTTACTAAAAAACATGGCATTCTGGATAATAACACTGAATAAATTATCAATATACTACAGTGTACTAAAGAGAAAATGTAATAATCAAAATATATTTCATCACAAACTCCAGTGGCCACAACTGCTGACCCTTCCCTGTATGCGGAAATAGAATGACCTGTACCACTGGCTAATTCACAATTTTTTATAACCTTTTATGGGTTGGAATTTTGAGCATATATAATGTATTTTCACTGTACATGTATGTGTTTTTAAATTTCTTGCCGCATTAATTCAGCATGTACATGCATACACAGTTTGGCAATAATGGTCCACTTTCTACAAAACCATACAATGTAGGTTATCATGTTTGTACTGCTCGTTTATATTAATGTGGAAAATCTACAAACTATAATATAAATCCTATTGATGAAGTGTGGTGTATCAAACGATCAATACAACTATACAGTCAGCTAGAGTTTAATACACAACGGAAGTGGTTGGACACATATCCTACACTTATTGTGGGGAAATCACTAGGTTTTAAAGAAGTTCCAAATACTTTTTACTGAAGTCCTATGTTGTTATAAACATTTCGTGACTCCACGCAAGCAAATCGGGGGCGTTCGATATGGGGATCGGACCATGTCTGACATGACTCATGAGCATGACTTGAAGAAATGAGTATTAATTTTAATTCTAACGAACTCACAAGAGACAAAGAGTTTAACAAACACAACGATACATACTTCTTATTACATGTATACTGTTTTCTAAAATGTCTTGTTTTGGGAATTAGGATTCCCGCTGGGATACCTGTTTAAAATTCAAGCATATATATACATATATATGGAGACATAATTTTTCAATGGCCATTGATAATTTTCATTCCAAACCTGCCCCAATAAAGTCTTAAAGTTCACAAAGCACGCAAGAAAACTGCTCGTTCGAATTCGCTTTCTCATTTTTATAAAGAGCTAAAGCCAAACTACAAAGTCAAACATTAAAGCTGAACTTCCTCTAGCGGCTGCAAAGAGATCGCTAGAAGTCATAACAAAAAAAGACAGACGCTACATACTGTACTGTCACAAACTAACCTCAACGTAAGCCTCTGGGAACAAGCCTCGAGTTCCGCTCTGGCTAACCCCTTCCCACCATCCTTCTCCAACGTCCTGACAGAAAATTTAAAAAGCATACGATATTAGGTTTGATATGGTTGAGCTTCACAGAAATCGGTATAGTTTCTCATTCATTCTGAAGTCTTACCGTGCGAGTTACCGAAAGGGTCTCGTCAACTGATATAATGAGCTCTCCCGAAGCAGTGTCACCATCGAAGTCGTAGAGAACTCGAACCTGATAAATCACAACGACAGCGAACCCGTTAGTAAAACATAAACTCGTGGTGAAATGTGAGTATGATCAAGCTTACTTTTTTGCCGGCCATGTTGGTATAATTCAGCTCATGTTGGTACCGTCCTCATTCGATCGAAAATGCGATTCCTATTTTAGAATTTACTCATATGTTGTCACGTGAGCGGGTTCATGCGTAATAATGAGCCCGATGGCGATATAACACTGGCCTGCGGTAATTTAGAATATGGCCATTTTCACCACAAATATCTCCTTGAATAAAATACTTATTGAAGAAGTAACTATATTTCTGGTTTCTATAGAAAGAGAAGAACGTGTGTCTGCATTAAAATCAGGTATCCCTGTTTTACAACGCGAGAAAACCACCCTCGAGAAAAGGGGTAGGGATATTATCCACCCACCACCTCCCTAATCTCGTACCCAGATCCCACCCCATGTTTCATATCCATTGTTTTGACCTTTCCCCTTATGCCATCAAAACACATTCGTTTCGCGCAAATTTGAATATTCTGTGCTGATTATATCCATAGTTATAGAGGATTGACTGTTTATATGATGTCATATTTAGTGACGTCAGTAGTCGGACCTAAGTAAGGCTGGCCGATTGGAAAAAAAAGTATGAAAAGATAATATGCAGTAGATTATATTTAATTTATGCACTTCTGCGATCGTCTAGCGAAGACAGGCATTTTATCTATTTTATTTAACATTTATTTATTTATTCAATTTAACATTTATTTTGAATATACCCGGGTACTATGACCGTCGGCAGAAAGTCTTAAAAATGCTGCCGCCCGCGTCGTTAATATTTTTGCTTCGCGCTGGGCACAATAGGCCGTAAAATCAGGAAACGTGTCTAAAACTGGTCCTATACCATGGTATATGTGGTAGAAACTAGAACATGTATTGTGGTAGGCCATGACAAATAACACGAGTGCAGATTATATAACAGAGCAAGAGCAACACGCCACAGCCAGAAATAATTCGTTAGTCTTCCGTTCAAACATGAATTTTAGCCTGAGTGTATCCAGTGAAGCGTATAAGTCTTATATATAATAATTTATAGAGCAAGAGCAACACTTGATTCAAACATGAATTTTAGCCTGAGTGTATATATTAAACCTCAATAAATTAAATATGAAAACAAGAGAGAATATGGTCAGACCCGTATCAACATTTATAGTTGACTGATGACTGTAGAGCCGACTGCGCTTTATATCAGATGCATACATTAATTAATTAAGAACATTGAGGGCTAAACACTCTGACACACAGTCCTCAAGAGCTCATTATGCCAAATCTAGAATTTGTTCACTTTTTAACGATTACTATTTTATAATATTGTAACTGTATATGTATATATTGTCACTACCGGAAGGGTCGTCCGCGCCGTGTGCTTGCATGCATATGTCCGTTGTTCCTCTGTCAAGTAGGCAGTGGCCGGGAGAGCAGTGGACTGTTGGCGTATTGCGTAGGCAGTTTTTTCTGGAGTGAGTTAGTGTAACGTCGATCGTAGATTATAGTTAGCATAACACTATTCTTAAATAATTCTTAATGACTATTCCATTATTCTATGGGAAACCATTTAAGATAGCCCACGGAAACTAAATCATGTCCATGAACTTTCTATTCAAGTAAATGACAGTGGGATAGAGCCGGAACTGAATCATTCAAGTACCTTGGTGTCATTATTCACGATGACATGGGCTGAGCATGTTGATGCGATTAGCAAGAAAATAAATTAAAGAATCGGGCCGGGTCATTAAGAGAATAAAGTATCTCTTACCCCTAGAAGCAAGGCTTACACTGTATAATAGTTCGGCTACTGGTCTATTTGTTTGATTATGGAGACATTGTGTGGGGTGACAAAAATAATGAAACCCGGCCTGATGAGTCACAGATCTTACAAAACAGAGCGGCTAAGGTTTTGTTGAACCTGCCTCTTCGAAGCTCGGCCACTGAGGCCCTCAAAAGCTTAGACTTGAAACCTCTATTAAACGAGTAGCTAGTATAGATGACTCTTTCATCGTTGTGTGACTATGCATAAATGTTTAAATTAAAATGGCGAAGTGGACTTTAATTTTAATTTCAGACAAAACAATCACGGCCGTATAAATAATGACTTACATCTACCCCACGCATTCTCGTGCAAAAATTCATTTATCATGCTACCAGTGACTGGAACAATTTAGTAGATAATAGTATTAGAGAAACTAATTTACTATCCCTTTTTAAATCTAAACTTAAAGAGCATTTTTTAGGAAATCATGTGCACTTTAATTTATTCAGGCTTTTATATATAGTTTTAGCGTCACAATAACAATTTCTATTTGCAATTTTAAATATATTTTAACCATTTTGTTGTAGGGCCCTACTGAAAATCGCCTTGGCGAGTAGGCTCCCTGGATAAATAATATTATTATTATATATTTTATGACTTAGTGGACTCTATACTTTTTAGCTTTTTAACTAAGTGATCATTTTATAGTAGATTTTAAATTTTAATTATTTGTTCTTTTTGGTTTCTATACATGATAATACACCATTTGTTTTAATTGTAGAATTGTGAAGCGCCATTGGACAATTAGTGGAAATGGCGCTATATAAATTTTCTGATTATTACTGTTATTATTATGTTTTAGCACTTATCGTTCATTTGTTAGGGGGGAAATGAGTTTTCTGTGCACGTGGTATATGGACCATTTGCCTGGCTGTCTTTTTCTACCATGTCCTTGAGATCTTGTAATGGTATATACTACAGAAGTGAGCGCTGTAAGTTGATAATGACTCGGTATGACGTACGAACTCTGTTTTGGCCTGATGCTTTAATACTTGTTGTTCGTTTGTTAGGGAGAAAATGAGTTTTCTGTACATGTGGTATAATGGACCATTTTCTTGTATTCTTGAGGTCTTGTACTTTAGTTACTACAGAAGTGAGCGCTGTACTGAAGTTGATAATAACTGAATGACGTACAAACTCTGACTGTTTTGGCAAGTTTTAATACTCGGTTGTCCATTTTTACGGGAGAAAATAACTTTCCTGTGCACGTGGTATAATGGACCATTTTCTTGTCTTTTCTTGTAATGATTACTACAGAAGTGAGCCGCTATAAGTTGCTGATGCCTTGTATATGACGTACAACTGAACTCTGTTTTGACACGGGTTAATTTGTTAGGGAAAAATGACTGTTCTGTGCGCGTGGAGAGAAAAGTCATATTTTCCCCTAAAAGAAATGTCATATATATACAACCGTCATCAACTGATAGAGATTACTTCTGTAACAACCATTACAATAGTTGAAAAAGACAAGAAAATGGCCCATTATACCATGTGCAGAGAAAAGTCATATTTTCCCCCTAAAAAAGATGCCAAAACAGAGTTTGATCGTCATTCAATCGTTATCAACTTATCAAGATTACTTCCGGGTGAAACGTAGCCCGGCATGTTGTTGTGTTGAGAAAATGACGTCACGTCCGCTGGAAATTAGTTCTGTCATAGCTCTGTCACAGGAATGGGTTTGAGTAATGGCGGACATAAAAACTCAAGATTCGCACCCCCAAAAATAAGACTTCCCATCGTCACATCAAAAACCGGTGTGGATAGGAAAAAATATAGCAACTCTATTTTACAAACACGCAAAAATATCACTAGCAAAATTTGATCGTAGTGGCACTTTAAAAATAACTTACATCACCGTGACGTGTTCAGTGAAACTAAAATATATTTAAAACAAGAGCCCATCTGGACTTTCACTCGGGCCACATGAGATTGAAGATGAAATACACTTTCATTTGAAATCCTCTTAGTATCAAGTCGTGCTTTAATTCGCCAGTGAGAACGTCAAAAAAACAGACTGGTCTATTAATCGCTTTTATGGCATGACTATGATAACGCAGGATTCGAACAACAGAATACTGGCAATTCAAGTGTATAAATGCAATACAATGACATATTCAGACTTTGAATTTGATTTAAAATAGATCAAAAACTCGGGGAAATGTCCGGCTAAAACTGTATGAATAAATGTGAAATGAAACATAAATTTCATAGCAAGAAAAAAATTTGTAATTCCTATAAATGAGAAAGCTCTTCTATTAAGCCGCTTCTCATATACACAGACTGTTTCACAAAAAAAACATTTGCGCTTATCGACACAAGAATTCAGTTGACCTTTCAAATAATTTATTCTGAGGTACGCATACTCTAAATCACAGATGTTAAATAAAGCGATACTTAGAAGGAAAAGTACATTAACAGACAAACTGAGAGGAAATTTATTCAAATCAAAAAGAGTTTACTTACAGTACTTACGTAACTGAACTTTCGTTTTGGATCTTTTGGTAGTGTTGTTCACAGCACCCACCTTCGTGCACATATGCACTGAATCGGAATGAAAGTCGAAGCCTACCTCGAACTTAACTTTCAGCTAACCTGTTTCCTTTCATTCCACAATGAATAATAATCTCATAAAGTAAGCCCGTAGCTTTCAATAAATTTGCCAGTGTCTGAATGAAACAGCTAGATCTTTTCCAATTTCTCTCACGAGTCACGGCAGAAGACAGTCTCAAGCTACAAAACTTTAATTTTGATCCTCTTCACAGTAACGTAATTTAACGTCTCAGATATTATATATATGCCCTATTTCAGCTAGCGCTGTGCATTTCAAATACTTTTTCCCCTCTCGTTGCTGGCAGTTCATGCTTCTTGTTCGTGTAGTTGCCGCATTTCAGTTGGCATACACTGAAAACATCTGCTTAACTAAGATTTGTAACAATCTTAGCGGATCATGTAAATATTCCGCTTGGCTCAATTGAGGGTTTCTGCCGTCAAAGTTCATTTTTTGTTTCAGTTTTCCCCATATTAGCCGACATGTATAATGTCTCGAGCTCTCAATCCAGTAGAAAGACTCTGGTTATTCTGTCGTAAAACATGCCTTAGCTGTACAAGACCGCCCACGATGGAATAGATTTCCGACAATGACTCATTGAAAGTGATATCTCCTTGTCTCGCCTAGTCTGAGAGCTTTGAACTTTCTTATCTGAGCGCGCCTGACGAGATCTAACCTTTGATTATAATTCGATACCCGTTGATATCCAAACGTGTTTGGATATTGTATTTCGCTTACGTTTCTAAATGTACATTGGATCTGTCCAAACAGCGCTGATCGAATGTATTACGGCTCCTGGTTGTTCATGTATTTTTATGGTCAACAAGAGCGCCAGTTGAAATATCCTGAGCCTGTTGGAAGGCTTTCGCCCTCGCGGGTCGACCATTTTGATTTACTGTATTCACTTATGTAAATACATTAACCTGGCGATTGTTGCGTGACCAGCACAGTGCAATCTGATTGGTTTGAATTTGACCTTTAACGCATGCGCAGAATCCGTCTGACATGAAATAAAAAAATAATTAAAAATAATAACGACTTGCATTTTAAGACTCGGCGCTGCCACAGGCAGCCCGAGTAATAATCAGTCATGGGGTATGTTGATTCGTTCTCTTACCTCGTGCTCTCTTGTTTAAACACGGAGGCTTTTGTAATATTTGTTTCTCTGCGATTTTACGTGAGCGATAAAGAGAAAATGTTTCTGGCTATTCAAAAAAAAGTTTATTCTCAGTTTCAGTTTACGCGATCTTTCTTTATATAGGGACAGGTTAGTTAGGCTAAATTTACTTCCGGTCTCCTACTCGGGTTAGAATACTTAGGCCTGGCATACTTTTGTAAATGCCGCCGTCTCAAACTCTGTAGCTTAGATGAGGCCTATACTCCAGGTAAGGCGACTTGAAGCAATTTCTGGGAAAAAATTGGTAAATTTTAGGCGACTTCAGGCAACTTAAGGCGACTTGAGATTACTCTCCTAAAGCGACTTAATGCGATTTAAGGCGACTTTAAGCAGTTTAGGACCCGGAGTAGGTCTTTAGATATAAGTAGTAATGTTACGTTATTCCCTACTCGGCAGTCATCAAGAGTCACCCGCTATTCAAAGCAATTCAGAATATGCATATTCTGATTGAAATTCGTTAAATGCTTGATAATAATAATAATAATAATAATAATAATAATTAGTTTATTCACGCCTCTTGCAATGTATATTGAATTACAGGCTGATTACACTTAATAATGGGATACTGATTATATAGATAAATAAATACGTACTATATGATATAAGTTAAATTTAGATACCTTGGAATTTCACAGTTACGAAATGCTATAACGGTCAGTTTTAGTGGCCATTGGGTAACTGCCTTTGCCCGATAAGTGACACATTCCCTAGCACCCGGGTATCTGTTTGAATAGCGGACAGTCCCCATTGGCTAGCTGAGGTTGTATTTAGTCGATGCTCTCAATTGGAGTCATTTCAAGCTCAAGAGCCGCCGGGAGCAAGAACTGGTAAAGATCGCGTTATGGACGTCCCTCCACCCGAAAATCCGCAGAACCCAGAAGTTCCCAACGCCCCACTACTTTTCCAAGCAATAGAAGCCGTCCAAGCGCCAGCACCAGCAGATGCTCCAAATATCCCTGCAGAGGTACTAGTTAATTTCATACTTTATTCACTTGGGGGTTTTGGGTGTTATAGTTTCCTGTTGTTTTAACCCCTATACCTGGGCGGTTTATTACTCTGTTAGACTCAGCTCCTTCGTTTCGTTAGATTATGCAGCTATTCGGCAGTCAACTTGTTGCTACAGGCCTACGGGGTTTTAGTCAGTTCGCCGTTCATTGTCTTTATATTCCTATTAGGTTATACACCTACGGAGTTTATTATACTACACACCTGCGGGCTTTACTCAGTTCGCCCCCGTATTTCTACATTTACCTACGGTTTTATTATATACGCTCGCAGGTTTTACTCGGTGTGCTATCAGATTTCTATTTATGCTGGCCTACGGGTTTAATTATGCTTTACTCAGTTCGCCTTCGGATTTCTATAATGTACGTAGCGTTTGTTATACACGCTGGCATGTTTATTCGCAGTTTATCATCGGATTTCTATAATATACTTACGGGTTTTCATTATTACACGCTCGTTAATTTGTCTCAGTTTGCCATCGGTCGGGATTTCGATTATATACTACCGGGTTTGGTTATAGCACGCCTACGGGTTGGTCTCAGTTCGCCTTTGGATTCCTATATACTGTGGCTTTGGTTATACACACCGGCGGGTTTGTCTTGGGTGCTATCGGATTCCTATATACCCACGGGTTTTATTATTACATGCGTGCGGGTTTTACCCGTTCGCCGTCGGATTTCTATTATATGCCAGCGGGTTTGTGTGTGCCATGTTGCAAGATTTACCCACTTTACATCGGTTTTATTTAGTGTACCTGCGGGTTTCACTATTATACGCCTATGGGCTTGATTTAAGGTGATATTACACGAGACTACTTTTAACGACGATTTTTCGCGACGATTTTTAATGCATGTTACACGAGACAAGTCTTAGTGCAACATTGATGCGGCAACGGGTATGTTAGGGAAGAGGTCAAAACAATGGATTTCGAATGGGATCCAATTTTGTCAGGGGAGGTGGTGGGTGGCGGGCAACCGGTAATATCCCCTACCCATTTTTTCGAGGGTGATTTTCTCGCGTTGTAAAATAGGGATACCTGATTTAAATGCAGACACACGTTCTTCTCTGCCTGTAGAAACTATAAATATAGTTACTTCTTCATTAAGTATTTTATTCAAGAAGATATTTGTGTTTAAAAATCTCGATTTTGCCAAAATAGGTGGTGGATTCCGGGTACAACAACACCCTTTCCATCAAAATTGGGTCCTGCCAGAGTACCATTGTTTTGGTCTCTTCCCTTACACGGGACGATTTTTAGCGCAACATCTAGCTAGCACCTAGGCTCCTACTCCGAAATCTTCGTTTAAAAACATGGCGGACGAGTGGAGTCTTTGTTTGTTGACGTAGCCTTGTTTCCGTGGGCGTAGCGAACATGTTTCTGGGACGACGTTGCGAAAAGTCAACGGTGAGGGTGTTATTACACGAAACAACTCCAACAAAATTTGGCAATAATGTTGCAGGTTTTTGAAGGTAATTCAAAACTTACAACATGTTGCCGCAACGAAGATTGCGATAAAAAATTGTCCAGCGCACCATGGTACACTATGTTGACTTTTCGCGCAACAATGTGCCTGCTGGTTTGATTATGATATCCCTGCGGGCTTGATACAGGCAGTTGCCTTCGTGCTTCTGCAATATACCTGCGGGTTGGATTATCAGATGCCTGCGGGCTTGATTCAAGCAGTTTGCTATCGGGTCTTTACAATATACATACGGGTTTGATTAGAATATAGGCCTGTGGGCTTGATCAGACAGTCTACGTCTGGTTTCTGCAATGTACCTGCGGGTTGATTATGATAATTTATGCCTGCGCGCTTGATACAGACAGTTGCCTTCGGGCTTCTGCAATATACCTGCGGGTTTGTTTATATGCCTGCGGCTTTGATACAGGCATTCGGCATTCGGACCTCTACGATATGCCTGCGGGCTTGATTCGGTTTGCCTACGGGTTTCTATTATATGCCTGCGGGTTTGATTATGACACGCTTGCGGATTTGTTTATGGCACGCGGTACACCTGCGGGCTGGAGTCAGTCTGCCTTGGAGCTCCTAAAGTATTACTACGAATTTGGTTGTAACGCACTTGCGGGTTTCATTAATACCTTAATATGCCTACGTTACGCATGCAGTTTGGTTTAGGAAACGTATTCGAATTCCCCGCGTGTGTCATATTACAAATTTATTGGGTTCCCTTTTTGGATTTCTTAAGGAATATAGGAGACCTCGCAAAGCCTCCGCGACAGAATAAGGTTATTGGAGCAAGGCAAAGAGGAGACGGTCGCCGGTGTCCTATCGAGATTAACATCGCTCTTGTATAGAAAGTCCCCAGCGTTTGACATGCAAAGACGAGGCTTTTGACATCCTGATAGAAGTAAAGGCGGTAGCGAGAACCACAAACCACGATCGCAAAAAGCTTTCGTATTTCCAGACCGTGTTCCAAGCCTTAAAGGAAAAGTCCTCCAGCACGGTGACCAATTCAAGAAATATCTGCAGGCTCTCTTAGGGGACAAAAATCAGGAGAAGGTCCTGGATATTATGTCCAAGGTCGAAAAGTCTTGCAAGTTAGCTCAACCGGCCCGACATCAATCCCGTGGTGGCAGGAGTGCTTTAAGGGATCCAAGGCCGTATGCGGATGTCACATGTTTCCACTGCGGGAAGTACGGCCATGTGCAAGCTCGCTGCTTCAGCAGAATTGGAGGCGAGAATAGACAGAGTACAAGGCCTTCAAAAACGTCAGCGTCTAGACGACCCGAACGATAGGCCCAGACAATAAGTTGTGTGCAAAACTCTTGTTTAAAAGAGACAGACCGGACCGGATTTAGGATGGACGGAATCCATGTTAATTAAACTTATGAGCTTTAAAATATTACAGTGTTTATTACAATGGTAAAACATTTCTAGCATACGTACTTATTCCACTTTCAAGTTGTGGTTTGTCGAGCGGCATTCGGTAGCGTCTTTTCCCCCATTCGAATCTAATAACACTCTCTATTTACGGATCCCGCGTGCGCATCCATTTTTTTTTCGTCAAGGGAACGAGGCTGACAAACGCTTACTGGTCAAACTAAAACCATTATGGCATACGGTGTAGAGCGGTTTGAACAATTTTCTTCTTTGGAAACAGAATTAGGCCCGTTTCAAACGTCGAACTTTTCTTTCGCCAAACCTAATGAGATCAAAAGAAGCCGCGTGATTATCTTTCGTTTCAATTGCGTTCGACGCATGAACAGTTCGACGTTTGAATCGGGCCTTAGTTCGGCCTAGCGCGCTCTAAAACGCAGAGACAGAAAACTGGTACAAGCGATTCGATTAGTCCAATATCAATCTTGTTGGCAATTTGGTTGTATTATATCAGTGACTAGTATTTATACATTTTTTTAATTCATTACTTTATATATATTTACATATATATCTTTGTTTTCCTCCTCCCCAGAGGGTTATCAGGTTCGGTTCCCATCCTAATTTATTTACATCATTCCACCCATCCTCCCTTAATTAGGGCCAGTAACTCGCTCGTGTTTGCTTCTATTCTGAGCAGCCCGGGTACGTTCCGATTATTCGGGCGTGGGTAGTTGGCGTCTCCTGATTGGGGGTTCCCCTCCGCTGTTATATCCTTTTTCTAGCACTCTAGTTTTGTTATCCTTTTCCTTTTGTGGATTGTACCTATTTACACGGGATTTCCTCTTCTTTTTCTTAGAATCCCAGCAAAAGATCCAAGTTGAGTGTCGAGTTTAACATCCCGAGTTGGGAGTTTCAGGATAACTTCGACCCAGTTGAAGCACTCAACACAGCTTCAAACAGACAGGTGCACTGGATAACAGTGGACGGGACCCCTCGTCAGGAGGCGGCGCTCACTACTCCTAGCATACAGCAGGTTTTGTGTAACAAGGTCCACCCAAATTTAGGCACCCTTCGATTCGTTTTAGGGACCCCAACTTCTATTCAGCGGGTGAAATCCACAGGCACTTGGCTACGTGGAAAAGTATGCTGCACGGCAACGAGCAACAATTTTTTTTTTGGACTGGATAAACAACAGGGTCGACTTAGAAGACTTTGTAACCCCCCTTTTAGGAAAGTTTAAGGGGATATATTATAACACACAGTTTCCCCCCTCCAGATACTTCCCCAACAATCGTTCGTGCAAGAAGTTTGCATCGTTTATTTCTAAGACTACTTCAAAGAATTGAAACCGGAGCAGTAAACATCTGGGGTAAAATTGGAGAAGTGGATCCCCCATACCTTGTCATGCCACTTACAGTGGAACCCTTAAAGCCGCGCTTGTGCCATGATGCAAGATTCCTTAATAAATGGATGAGAGACCAGCCATTTAAACTGGACAGCATACTAGATGTGCGCGCATACACTTATAAAGGGTCCAACCTCGCCAAATGCGACGACAAATCAGGGGATGACCACATCCTTTTCAAAGATTCGTTTCGGAAATTCTTTGGTCTGGAATGAAGAGGATGGTGGTTTGTAGGAGCCTCTTTGCCGTTTGGTTGGAAAGAATCCGCGTACATTTACCATTCAACAGGTCTCGCGGCTTCCAGCTATTTGATAGGTTTGGGGATTCCTTGCTCTTTGTATATATATATATATCACAGGCTGAATGGCGAAATACTTACTGGCCCGGTACCCTGGTCAACCCTTATCCTGAACGCTCATCAGCATATAGTCTTAGACTCAGAAGCTTCAACGTTTATAGTATGTTCTCTCCTTGTGGATCCGGGATATTTCATTGGTTTAGCCAAATCAGTCCTCCAGCCGCCGACTCGTTTGAGTTATTTGGGCTTCATTGTTGCAAGCCTTCATCTTGCCCAAAGAGAAGATTTTGAAGTTTGCAGAACTCAGAGAGGCCATCCTGGTGTGCAAGAATTCTGTCCAAGTAAAAACGCTTCAGCGTTTCCAAGGAAAATGTGTCTCCTTCTCACTAGCAATTCCGGGAGCGAAGTTATTTATTAGAAACGTAGCTGTGGCTATCGCCTCGGCTGGCGACAGCGCAACCGTAAAGATGACAACCATCTTGAAAGAAGAGATACTTCACTGGAGGTTTCTAGACACGTGGGAAGACCACGTCCCTTGGCGAGACGAGAAGCATGTGATCATATCCGTATGTAGTGATTGATCTGGTTTTGCCTGGGGTGGGATCTTTCACTTACCCATGCAGTCAGAGATTTCTAGTCTGAAGAGGAGAGCCTTCTACATATTTCTACAAAAGAAATGTTAGCGGTAGCAAGAGTTTTGGACTCAGCTCCATTCGACCTGAAAGACTGTCGAGTTGACTTGAAGGTCGACAGTCAAGTCCTCATTGACACTTGGAACAGAGAAGGAAGCAAAAGCCCCCAGTTAACAGCCGCAACAAAAGAAGTCTTTCACGTAGCCACAAGAAACATTCACCTTTCTCTAAAGAACATCCTTTCACTCTTAAATCAAGCTGATCACCCATCAAGACAGTTCTCAGGTACGGAATCAATGTTTTCTCCCAAATGCTGGGAAATGGTGCAAGAGGCTTATGGGGGAGTTTTGGGACACACACCCTGGACCTCATGGCTTTAGACTCGAATGCCCAACCGGATAGGAATGGACACCCCCTTCCCCACACCGCTGACTTCTCGGGTGAACCCCTTTGCTCAAGACCCAAAGCCTTGGAAAGACAGAGAGAATCCATACATCTTTCCTCCATTCAACCTTATTGGCCCATCCTTGCGGTTTCTATTGCCTTCAGGAATCTCTTTTTCAATGGTAGTGCCAGATTTCCCGGTAAAACCATTTTGGTGCGGGCCGCTTCCTGCTTCTACCGTTGTCAGTAGAAGCCGACAGTTTCATCCTTGGGAGAAAGGGAGAAATGGACATAACTCGTATGCCGTCAAAAAAAGGGGTGGGGGGGGGGTCAGACCAACCATATGCCCAATAGACTTTGGGTCTTCCGCGTTCTTTAGAAACAAAATTCTGTATAGCTAGTCGAAAGTGTTCGATGACTTCAAGTTTTCCTTATATGTTCTCTTTCGCCAGCTACTACCGCGGGTGCCTAAGCTTATCCAACCGCAAAGTGGATTGCCCAAGTTGTTCCTACGCCAATGACGAAGCCTTCCATTTCTGCCAAAGATGTGGCTACTGAAAAGACGTTCAGCACCACCTTATCAGTCATGAAAAAAACTAAAGCATGCAATCGATGAGGAGGATATTAATTAATCACCTCAGTAGCACATAAAAGAGCGGATTCTAGATACGAGAGGCAGAAGTCCGCTCTAGAGAGTGAATTAGCCAGCTTCTTGTCGCGATTGTATTCACCAAAAGACATTCCATCTGCCCCTCCCCATAGATGTGTTGAGGTTTCTGGTCTGGAAGGATAAAAATGGTCGAACCACAGTCCACTCCAACGGCTGCCAGTTTCTTGGTGAAAGAGGAACCTTTCAGTGCACATGCCCCTCTCGCCTAGCAAGGGGTACAGTTGATAGCTTAATAGGTAAATTAAGAGTTATATTTTCGCCACATAACAGTAGGTGACTGGATCCCAGGTCTTAGTTTAGGGAACCCAGCGGCACTGAAGCAAAGACGTCGAGGACTATCTCACGAGTGTAACAGCTGAGCAGTTACAGGCAAGGGTTACTCCTACTCAGGCAGTTCCCTTAACACTATCTGATTTGGTTACTTTATCCAGGTAAATACACACTCGTTTGCTTTCTAGTGCTTTGGAGCCACATCAAATATTTCTTTCTGCTAGAGACCAGGCTTTCTTCAAAGCACTTTTCTTCTCGGGCGATCGAGCAGCCGATTTATGCCATGTTAAAACTAAAGAAATTTGGCGTCTTCCCGATAACTCGGGTTTTCTCTTTAGCCATCTGTGGTCCAAGACCTTACGTAATGGAGACGCCAATGTCTTCGCCCTGAAGAGGTCAGCTAACGAGTGTGTATGTCCCGTATCAGCAATAGAAATGTACGTAAATATTTGTAGTTTACTCTCGGTTAACATCACTAGCGGCTTCCTTTTTAGAATCCTCTCAAAAGAGAGACAGGTCACAAATGTTGCCTTGGATTCAGCGGCAGTTCAAGCAAGACTTGGCAGCCACACAAAATCCCTAGCAGAGCACTTTAAAGGCAAGCGCTTAACTTTACATAGCTTTAGGAGCGGTGCGGCGGTATCCCTGGCGTTATCACAGGCTAGTCTGCATGGATGATATTGTGGATCATTCAAGTTGGAAATCCGTAGAAACCGCTCTTCATTACATTAAATTGAAGGAAGTCTTACATCCAGCTGGCCCAGCTTCAAAACTGGCCTCCTTAAGTAGATGAATCCTTGAATGAAACGTCCTCAAAATGGAACGAACTCCCAAGGTTTTTCAAAAGCCTTTTGATAAGTTTCGTAGGAACATATTTCTCGCCGCATAATTTAACCTTGGTAATACTTTGCTTGATTATTTTATTCACGATCTATCAGCGCGGGCCCTAACTACCATCCCCCGCGCTGGGGTTCCTTGGCTGGGAGTGAGGCTTGGTTTTGGTGAACAAATGCCGAGTCATTTGTTATAAGGGTGGAATAAGAGTTAATAAAGTTATGATTCTGGTAAGCCTAACTTAATAACGGCCCGACTCGTCCAGTCGTTTACTTCAAATGAGCCAAAATTTCAACTTGGTTTACCTCGACTAAAAGGATTTAAAATCGCCGCACTCAATACGGGCATATCGATGAACTTAGGATTCACATGGCTGAAAAATATGGTGATATCCTTATACTTAATGAAACTAGACTCGATGATAATGTGGATCTCTCAGAATATCAAATTGATGGCTATACCGTTGTCACTAAACACTGGAATAGGAACGGTGGCGGCGTAGCCATCTACGTGAGAAGTACGATTGATTTTGTGACTATAGGGCTGATCTGAAGGACGACCATTAAGGTGCGGGATTGCAGAATATACAGAATAGATACTTGTCTATTTTGGTTGTATATTCTGTCTAAAATATACACTGGTGCATGTCTATCAAAGAACATATACAGAATAGATACTTGTCTATTTTCGTTGTATATTCTGTCTAAATATGCACTGGTGTCTATCAAAGAACATATACAGAATAGACACTAGACGTCCTGGACTGTATAGTAGACATATATTCTGCATGTCTAGTTAGACGCAAATATACAGAATAGACAGAATAGATTCAAGTACATTCATTTCTTTTGTAAATAGACTAGACAGAATATTTGTCTACTATACAGGAGGGTCTGAATGGGGGGGTCTACATGTGAGTTGTCAGTTAAAATTTCGGCCATTTTTCAGTTGTTAGTTAGCTCTAGTTAATCATTACTAAAGAAAATTTACAAAGTTTGACCCACAAAAACCAAATTTGTCAGTTGTCAGTTATTTTTCGGTGACAGTTGTCAGTAAAAATATCGTCATTTGTCAGTTATTTTTAAGGCCGTTTGTCAGTAGTCAGTTAACTCCATTCAGACCCTCACACAGTCTAGTGTCTATTATGTCTACTCCCTCTATTTACAAAACAACGTAGCTACTTGAGTCTATTCTGTATATTCTGTATATTTGCGTCTAAGTAGACAGAATATACGTCTACTATACAGATAGACAGAGTAGACACAATAAACACTAGACTGTATAGCAGACGTATATTCTGTCTACTTAGACACAAATATACAGAATAGACAGAATAGACTCGAGTAGCTTCGTTCTTTTGTGAATAGACAGACTAGAGACAATAGACACTAGACTGTACGACGCACTGGAATTTTTATGTGTCGAAATTAGAAAGCCACAACTTTTTAAAACCATTTTTAATAAGTACATGGTACAGCCCCCCCCTAGTTCGACCATTGAGCTATTCGGAAATCTCGAGATTATCCTTTAAAAGATCGAGACTGAGAATATTGAGTCTACGATTTTGGGAGACTAATTGTGATATCTCTTCCAGCTGTCACAGTCAGTGTACCAAAACATTACTAGAACTGTGACCTGTACCAATATTCACAGCTGATTAATACACCGACTCGTATCACTCAAACTACCGCTACTACTATTGATCTTATCCTTACAAATGAGCCCAGCAAATATAATCATGCTGGCGTTTCTCATTTTGGCATAAGTGATCATAGTAAGTAAGTAATCTTTATTTATACACGGTACGCTCATCAGGGCAGTTGTAAAAAGTTTACAATATAAAATTACATTTAAAATTAGCTCAAATAAAAACCTGCTTTCCATGAGTGCCGTGTGCTAATTTAAAATTAAGTTAAGCTAAGATAAGAAAATAAACTGCTGCAACCAGAGCGAAATCTACTTAGAGTTCTGGCTTGCCGCAACTCAATCGGAAGGCTATTCCATAGGACCGCACCACTATAGCCAAAGCTATTTTTGAGAAAGTTGGTGCGGGGCAGAGGAATAGCAAGTTTGCTCTCAGTGTCTCTTAGATAATATTTCGTAACGCTGCTGCGGTCAACAAATTTCGAACGAAGATAGTCAGGGGCGAGTCCATTAAGCGATTTATAGACCATAACAGCTTTATGAATTTGGCGTTGAGTTTCAAGTTTTTTCCAGCCATGTATTTCAAAGAGATAATCAGCATTAGCATCATAGCTGTAAAAGGTTAAAACCCGAGCCGCATAAATATTTAATGGCATAAATAGTGTCATTTATGCCACAGAAAACTCATCATACCAAAAAACAACGCCAAAATATGTCTAGTATCGCTCCTTTAAACATTTTACCATGACCTTTTCTATTGTGACGTTAAATTAGTCTCATGGGATAATCTTCTCTGTTGCTGCATGGGAGAAATGGCGTGACCTATTTATGCAAATCGTCGATCGACATGCCCCACTGAAAACAAAACGTGTTAGAAATTATTTTGCACCGTGGTTAACCCCGGTGTCACAGCGGATTTGGACCCCCCGTGGATATTTGGACCCCCCGATCCATATCCGCTAGCGGATTTGGACCTCCTTTCGCGGATATGGACCCCCTACAAAGACAATATTTTAATTATGTTTCCAACTTTGAATGCACCCTTTTTGCAAGATTTGTTTTCGTACATCTTATAAGGCCAATTTACGGTTCATGTGCAGTTGTCTTTTGTTTCAACTGGTGGGCCACCATCCTCTAACATCTGTCCAGCCTGCCACCAAATAAACAAAGGACTCGTACAACACGAACCGTAAACTGGTCTACTTATATAGAGAGAGGTATAGAGGTTATTGACCAAGCTTGTTCGGTCAAGATGGGGATATTGGTGGAGTTCATTTTTTGCATGTTTATGGCCGAGAAGAAGTTGTGATCCATAAAAACGCCAAAAATGAACTAGGCCAATATCCAACATCTTGACCGAACAAGCTTGGTCAATACGGTTTTTATTATATGGCGAAAATAACTAAAATCCACTTTAGACGCACATAACAGGAACCCATTGCACGGTAAATCGAAGTGCGAATTCAGACAAACAACAAAACTCAACTTGTTATTGTCTTCTCAGAAGTGTGAAAAGTCATGATCAGCTTTAGGGAGAGCATTTCTGATTAGCGTATGCACATCAAAACCAATACTAAAGACCTATTCTTAAAATCTTCAGCTTAAAAGAATGCAGTGCTTCTGTATTCTCTAGAAGTCAAACAAACAACGAAACAAAAGTGTGAAAAGTCTGCTTTAGCAACATTAAATGAACTTTATTTTCTAATTCTCAGGTGCTTGTGTTCCTTGTTCCTTCTTTTTGTATTTCTTTGGGGGGAGTCAAAATCCGCGAGGGGGGTCCATATCCGCTAGCGGATTCGTACCCCCGGGGGTCCAAATCCGCTAGCGGATATGGACCGGGGAGTCCAAATCCACTAGCGGATATGGACCGGGGGGTCCAAATCTGCGGGGGTCCAAATCCGCTAGGACACCGGAACTAAAGAAACTCATGCACCACCGTTATCATCTTAAGAAGATAGCTGTCATAACGGGAAAGATGCTGATTGGGCTGCATACAAGCAGACTAAGAACCACCTAAATGTCACTATAAAAAGATGTAAAGTCAGCTAGTACTACGAAAATTTCTTTTTGCAAAACAAAGTAAAAATACGAGAAACGTGGAGGGGTATTAATACAATCCTTTCCAAAAATACCAAAACTACATCCCTTCCTACGAAACTTGAGGGCAGCGATCCCAACATTGAGATTTCACTTCCAAAGGATATCGGAAAACTTTTAATAAACACTTTGTTGAGGTTGGGCCCAACCTGGCTAAGCAAATTCCCCAGTCCCAAGCTAGCTTTGGTTCTTTTGTAAAGCCAGTCAGGACAACGTTTGAGTTGGTTGATTTTACCGTTTCCGAAATAACTGAAATCATCCAATCTCTTCCAACAAACAAAGCAACTGGTTTATACGGTATTCCTGCTATTCTTCTAAAATCTTGTGCGCCAATAATTGCTAAACTGATCTATTACCCACATTTGCAATTAATCAACTGAGGTATTTTGCCAACTGACTGGAAGAACGCGAGGGTATCTCCGTTATATAAAGAGGGAGCTAAGTCCACACTTAACAATTATAGACCCATATCTGTTCTTTCAGTTGTTGCAACATACTAGCTATAGAAAGAGCGGTTTTCAACCAATTTTACGCGTATCTCGTTAACAACAACTTACTAAACAAATTCCATTCCGCCGGATTCAGACCACTGCACTCTACTGTGACAGCTTTATTGGATATAACAAATGAATGGCTTATCAATATTGACAATGGCCTAATTAATGCTGTCCTATCGGGCCTAGACCTGAAAAAGGCTTTTGATACCATTCTATTTTGACATCTAAAATGAAGCTTTATACACACTATGCATATCTCGCGCGGTCACAACACGAAAAAGAGGCCGGTAGGTCCTCTGGAATGTTGTAGTTGAAATACTAGCAGGAGGTGTGAAACGTGTTGAACATGATTGTTTAGTTGAAAAATATTGCTAATCTGTCCTCATTTATCCTTTATTTTTCTTTATAGTACAACAACCAGTCAGGCGCATAGCAAATTAACGGCATTGTTTCACTGAACATTGGTTCAGTGCATTTCACAATCTCCCCGGGCGCTTCAATTTCAACATTCCAGAGGACCTACCGGCCTCGTTGACATGCTAGTTACCAGGACTTATGCATAGGGTCTATGGCGTGCAACCCAAAACCCTAACGTAGTTTTCGGGCTACTTGCACATGATTGTCCCAGCGTTCACAAATAACTATGGTCAATGGCACTCTTTATGATCCAAATATAATCACATGCGGTATTCGCCATGGGTCCATCCTGGGCCCCTTGCTTTATCTGTTGTACATAAATGATTTACCAAACTCTAAATTAGTATCTAATGTCGGAATGCACGCAGATGACACAAGTTTTACATATGCCTCTAGCAGCCCGGATGAATTATCGCATACTATCAACAATGACCTGGCAAACGTGCATGCATGCATGGCTAAATGCAAATAAACTTAGTCTGAACACCACTACAACTAAATGTATGTTTGTGGGTACACGCCATAAACTTGCCCTGCTTCCAGAAAATCTAGATATCAACACAAATGGTTGCCAAATTGAAAGAGCCTAATCTTACAAATGTCTAGGTGTTCATATTGACGAGTTTTTCACGTGGGAATCATCAATACTCTCTCTAAAAAAGTCGCCATAGGACTTGGTGTATCGAGAAGACTCCGACCACTTGTGCCGATAACTACTCTAATTACTATTTATATCTCTATGATTGTTCCTTATCTGGACTATTGTAGTTCTGTTTGGGACTCAATGGGCAAGGGTCTATCCCAAAAGGTTCAGAAACTCCAAAACAGGGCGGCGAGAATCATTACCTACTCTAATTATGACGTTATATAGATCGGAAGATATTTAAAAAAACCTTGGCTGGAAAGATCTGGCCGAAAGATGCCACCACCAGCTAGCTACTATTATGTTTAAAACTATGAACGGCCAGCTTCCTCAATCTCTCTCAATTGTTCATTAAAACTAGCGTTCCGACGTTCCGACGATAGTTTATTTATACCAAGACCTAATACTGAAGCCTGAAAAAAAGCTTTTCCTACAGAGGGGCTAGACTGTGGAATAGTTTATCTAGTGATAAATGCAATGCTCTTTAGTGTTGCGCAATTTGTTAACCAATTGTAGTTCTGTATATGATTTTTATTAGATTTCCAGTAGATCATAAGCACTAGGTTATATAGTACCATTAGTGAATAGTTAGTAGTGGATTCTTATTATATTTTTATTATATTTTTATGCTATTCAAAGTCAATTGAATATGCATATTCTGATTGAAATTCGTTAAATGCTTGATAAGTGACACATTCCTTAGCACCCGGGTATCTGTTTGAATAGGGACAGTCCCCATTGGCTATAGCTGAGGTTGTATTCAGTCGATGCTCTCAATTGGAGTCATTTCAAGCTCAAGAGCCGCCGGAGCAAGAAGGTAAAGGTCGCGACCCGCCCGGGCGGAGGTACACTTCAAAGAGCGTTTCTTTGGTCCCAGGCATAAAATAGAACAATAAAATCTCAAGACATTGAAATAAAATTGAAGGAGAACAACTGATAAGCGAATGTACAGCATTCCAGGCCCTCGTTTGTTTTGCTTTAACGAAAGGCGGAGCGCACACGCTAAAAGGTTCGTCTTGAGGGTCTCATCAATAAGCAAACTACTTTCAGCGTTTCGCGCCCTCCTTTATTTTATGCCTGGAACCAAATTAACGCCCTACGCCGCTCCGCGTCGTCTTTTACTTCGACCGGAGTGACTTTCCCATAACTTATCAATAACAAAAGATGAAATCAGAATATAGTACTAGTTCTGGCTACGAACCTAATTTATGTAAAACTTCTACTTTTTCATTCGTATCGGTGCTTCTATGGAACTCCCTGCCACCTGAAATTCAAACCAGTACCTTTATAGCTTCTTTCAAGCACTACCGTTCGCTTCTACTATCAACTTTTGACTCACACAGCCTGCCTTAGCTTCTGGCTGGTATTTTGTCTGAGTGGGTTAATGGGACTCCTGTGGTTTGTAATGGCTTGTGACATTACTGCTCACTGTTACCAGAAGGCCTAGCAGAATTCGATTCACCTCTTGGATTTAGGCTCGGTTTCCAGCCGTGGGGGTTTCGGTGAACCCGCGATCCTCTCCCCACTAGTGGGGGGAGGAGGCTTTGGAGTGAACGACACGCCAACGGCTGAAACCGAGCCTAATTTGGACTGCACTAACAAGGAATTGCATTGTTTTGGGGTTAGGGTTTGTATTGTTTCAGGGTTAGGCATTGTTTGGATAGCCAATACTATTCCAGGTTCCGAGGAGGTGAAGGCCGCCCCAACATGGTGGCTACGGGTTCGGCATACATTTGCTCGCGAAGAGCTTGAGCAAATATCAAAACATGGGTTTGATTCTTTAAGAGAGTTTTGCTTGGATTTGAAAAGCACTTTGCCTGATTTGGTGTGGAGGAAACCCGCTCTAGGTGAATATCGCGTTGAGTTTCACGGCTCAACAACTTCTATCCGTTTGACGAAGCACAATTTGTTCATATATTCCACTGGTAAAAACTGAAGATGGCTCTTGCTGCTGTCGGTCTCTCTTCTCTGCTAACATCTGGCAGCGAATCCAAATCTGTAAGATGAACAGCTTGGAAGCGAAGTGCCAGGTATTTTGTTGAATAAAGGTGAATAAAATATTACTTCACGAGTGAGTTTAATTACTTTAAAAAATACACGATATTCGATAATTTAAATTAATACTCCGACTGCACCAGGTTTTACCATTTGAAATTACACAAACGTCAAACACTTTAGAATTAGAAAACTAATGTGATTTTCCTATCACCTGATGCATGGAAGTCTTTGAACTATCTTCCCCCTTGTCATCGAGAGTAGTCGCCATCTTGGGCCCATTTTTGCGAATTTTTGGGCCCAGCTGGGCAAGGCCTTCTGGTTGACAGTTGGTCAGTGACGTCAAGTCATTACAAACCACAGGGATGCCATTAACCCTCTCAGACTGAGAGGTCTGTCTTGTCTGCTGCCGCTGACATCTCTGGCAAAAAAAATTCACGAAACTCGTCCCCAGGTGGTGTTGGCACTACGATCGCAAAGCACGTTGGTCCATTTCACAAAATCGGCTCATTTCGGCACAAGCTGCCGTCGAGCGAACACCTCTGAGAGAGCTGTTTGAATCGGTTCGATCGGCGAAGAGCGTTTTGTTCGGGTATTAAAAAGCAAGTTGTTCCCTCACTGGGATGAATTATCTTCTACAGTTTATCAAACAATGTGTGAAAAGCGCCACAGAGCAATTCAAAGACATCCCTATGCCCCAGCATTTAAGCATTAATTAGCTTTTCTATACTTCAGGTTTATTTGTCCTATGAAATAATTACGGTACATAGATTGTACATGTAATTTTTTTTTTTTATTGTTTCCATTTATATAAAATTAGATAATTGGATTGCAAAACGTTTTCCTTAAACAGAAAATCCCTCTTTAGTGTCAAACAAAGTCAAGCATTTTCCCCTACCCAGGGGCAAAACTTACATTCAATCCCCTTTTATTCCCCAACTTATTCCCCTGGTCGGCCTGGGAGTCTAGATCTATCTCTGGAGGAAGCTGCTGATAAGTGCATAAGAAAGGTATTTCGAAAAAAGTTGTGAATAGCTCTTGTTTTCCTCTCATTTGTCTCACTATAGCCGACCTCAAGACTATTTTTGAGCTGGCTTTCCAGGGGTATCCCCTGTAGAACTACTGTGACCTCTCTTGCTGGGCTGGTAATTATTCTGTCATCTGTTAAAATAATTAAATGAAAAAAAATGGAGGTAGTAGCTGACATGTAGTGAAAGTTGAATAACAGTAGCAGTTCTGTTTAGGAAGCAACTACAGAATACAATGACACTTTGCTCAGTATAATTCCTTTTCTCAAATTTTCATACAAACCTTCTAAACTGAACCCCCAAATAAATGAATAATCTTTTTTCAAACCAAATTCATTCACAGAACGAGTCTAAATACACCTGAATTATAATGAAGAATTTAGCGAAGTTTTCAAGTATCTTTTTAAGTGGCATTCAGCTGTATTATGCAGTTTAGCCTAATCGCCAAAATTTTCCCAAATTCAAGTCAAAAATCCAGATCGAAGATAGGTGGCGCTTAGAGGCGCTTTTTTACAGTTTTAATCATACACATTTGGGGAATGATTTCCCAACTTTAGAGGAAGATTCGTCGATGCGTTTTGTCATAGTCTCTAATGCGTGCTTTTAAGAAACTCGTTCACATTGAAAAGTAAAAATTTCCACCGTAAAATATAGGGCTAAAAGTACTATAAACACCACCAAAATGACTCAATGATCAAGATAAATCGATAAACCGATACTTCTAATTTCTATTCATGTTAAAATATGTGACGAAACGTAGAAGAAACTCGTGACCAGCGTTTGACTTACCGGCAAAATGACACTTTCCACAGCACAGGCAGCCCAAGTTCTAATTCTAAACATCTAGCTAATACTTACAGCGTTTGTATGGGAATTTCAACGATCGACAACGAGCTAGAAATAAGAAGAATTAATGAATAAAATGCCTTACCTTGCTTCCATAGTGTATTACTTGCTGTCTGTGTGGTAACATGGTTGTGTTGATATGAAGCGATTTTAGCGAGTTTTCATTTCCTCTGCTCCCCTTCCTAAGAAAATAGACAAGGCAGCACACTAGTTTCACGAGGGCCCGCCACTTCAACCGAAATATTTCAGTTCAAAATATTGTGGCTGCCACAATTCCTCCATAGAATCCCAGCAGAAAGGTTGCTCTTTCTTTTGAATGCGATTGCCACGAAATTCCAGCCTTGCGACGAGTACGAAGAAGCATTTTGTTTCTCCAAAGTGACGCTTATCAATTGGTAGAGAGCCTTGAACACGCTGGGATTTACCACAGGCAGCCCAGACTCGACATATATTTCCCGCTTTTTGGGTTACCTGTGGTATGTTTCATAAGCGATCTCGGAAGACAGTTATATAATATCTGAATTCTCTTTTCCGATTCCTATGAAATAAATCTTCAATAATAAAAGATTGATACTTAATGAAGTTGTGTGAGTGGTTTTGGGGTGATTTGGGGACTTCTAAAGCAGTTTCATTAAAGTGTCTATCACCCTTTTGCAATTTTGATAGCTTATGAATCTCTAAACGTTTTGAGTACTTCTGTGAAGAAAGTTTTGGTTTAAAGTAAATACTTTATGTTCTACGCTTGTTTTGAAATCGTGTAAATGTGACCTTTCCTGACCCATGACCGTAAAAGCCTTGGTCGAAACCTGGGTAGACGTCATCTTGACGTCATATAATTAATTCGGGTTTGCAATCATTTGAAGAAATATTTAAAATGTTAACTAAAATGACTTTTTTCTTGACTAACAACTCAAAAACTGTGTATATTTTCTATGCATCGATGTTGTTGTGATAAAAATGCGCCATGGAGAAAAATGCATTAATGAGATGACGTCTACCCAGGTTTCGACTCAGGCTTTTACTTACGCGGTCATGGGTCAGGAAAGGTCACATTTACACGATTTCAAACAAGCGTAGAACATAAAGTATTCACTTTAAACCAAAACTTTCTTCACAGAAGTACTCAAAACTTTTCGGAGGTTCATAAGCTGTCAAAATTGCAAAAGGGTGATAGACACTTTAAGTATCAATCTTTTATTATTGAAGATTTATTTCGTAGGAATCGGAAAAGAGAATTCACAAGGAGCAATTATATATCGCTTATGAAACATACCACTGGTAACCCAAAAAGCGGGAAATATATGTCTAGTCTGGGCTGCCGCTGGACGACCGTCGAAAGGCTCCTGTGGTAACCGAGCCTTCGACCTAAAGTTAAGCCGCACGGGGTCCCTGACCGGCGATTGTCGACAACAACAAATTTTTTAGAGCATTGAGAAAATGCAATTATGAAGAGCAATCGTTTTACCTTTTGCAACAGTATGCATCGATCTGTATTCAAAACATTTGATTGGTCGCTTTTCTTGATTCGCTCTGTACATGCACTTCGTGGGAACCCTGGTAGTAAATTTTGTTCTCTCTACGCGCCTAATCCAAGACTTTCGACGCCATCTTGGATTAGGCGCGTATACTCCTGGGAACGAGGTTGGGTGCTATTCGCGACTGAACAGGGAAACCACGTGCAAAACATAATATGGCGGAAGAAGCACAACAAATCAAGCGCAAAAGAGAGCAGAAACCTTCATTCAGCGGTAACCAGAGACACAGGAAAGCAAAACGGCTAAAATATGAATCCAAGAAAAGAATAGAGACGAACTATGTACAGCCACATCTGCCGAAATTACCTGGAGAAGTGTCTTCCAATTGGAAAGCGTTGCAGAGTGTCGGTATCGATCGTTTTTTGGACAAAACTATTTGCAATTTCTTATGCTGTTTTAATACCTTAACCAAGGGGCTGTCTCCATCTACTTGTAGCCAAACTTCCGTTCCATTCCTATGACTGCAGAATACTCTACCACTTGGTTCATTTATAATGCATTTTCCATACCCCAGAAATAAAATAAAAATCTAAATCAATTCCAACCGGCCAATAATTTATAGAATGAGTCTACATGTAAATACACCTGAGTTATAATGGAGAATTTTACACAGTTTACAAGATTACAAGGGGTTTTCACGTGATATTTTGAAGTGGGAGGGTATTCTGCAATTACTCCCCCCCCCCCCCCCCAGCATTTGTGGGGCATTTGATTTGACACATTTGAATCAGAACATAGGTGGTTTTTCACGTTGAATGCCCTAGCTACAGTATACAGGCTAATACATTGTATGGCATTGCATAGTTGTGTTGTTGAGATACGGAAACACTGCAACACTGCACACGACACAGCCAGCAGTTGTTTTGAAAAGCAGTGGACAGATGTTGAAACATTTCTTCCAACAGTACCTGCAACAAATTCATAGGCAGACATGTTGCCGACAATGTTCTGAAATAAAAAATCTCATGTGTGTACATACATGTATATATGAATGCCTGGAAGTACACCAATCCCTGATGGATTAACTGATCAATATTAAGCACTTAATGACTGGTCAGGACTGGCCCTAAGGGAACCTGAATTTTGTTTCCAAAGAATCTTGATGTTTCCCAAGACACCAGTCAAGGGAAACTACAAGAGTTAATTGAGAGAAACAAAACTCACTGGTTTCCAGAGTCATTAAAGTGTTTTGTTATATACATGTAGATGTTGTAGGCAATTTTAATTCTGGTGCAATTTTTTCAAGATTCTAAAGATATTTTAAAGATATTAAGCACTTATGTTTACTGATGGTTAGGGTGTTTTTAATTGTTGGGTTAGGTTTTTTTAAATGTAGGTAGGATTTGAATTAGTTAGGGTATTTTTAAATGTAGGATTACAGTAGGATTTGGATCAGTTCACAGGACTATTGAAGAACGGTTATACAATCGTGTAGTTGGTGTTATGTTTAGTGACTACATGTAGCTCTTATATAAACACCCTAATTTAGTGACTTATTAGTTCTAAACACTAAATTAGTGAGCACCCATTGTGGACGGTCAGGGTGTTTTTAAATGTAGGGTTAGGATTTGGATTAGTTCACAGGACTATTGAAGAAGGGTTATACAATCGTGTAGTTGGTGTTATGTTTAGTGACTACATGTAGCTCTAAACACCCTAATTTAGTGACTTATTAGTTCTAAACACTAAATTAGTGAGCACCCATTGTGGACGGTCAGGGTGTTTTTAAATGTAGGGTTAGGATTTGGATTAGTTCACAGGACTATTGAAGAAGGGTTGTACAATCATGTACATGTAGTCTGTGTGGTTTAGTGACTAGCTCTAATCACCCTAAATTAGTGAACACCCGTTGTTGACGCATTGTTTACCCTCTGACGGCATAGTTAAAAAATGTTTCGCCCATGGGAAACAGTTAGTTTGTTACTTGTGAGGTTACCATAAATCAACCAATGTTATATCTGGAAAACTTATGGCTCTATATGTAACAATAATTATTAATATTGTTGACTGTTCATGAATAAGGTCCTGTTGTTAATCAAATGAATTTTGCAGGTCCTGTTGAAAGGAAAAAGAGCCAGTACTAAAAAGGACAACAGTAATCACAAGCCAGGCAGGTTATCAAGTATGAGAAGGATGCATTCAGGAGAACAGCCCAATAATACATTTGCCTCAGCTGGTAAAAAGGACAATATTGCAGATGCTGTGAAAGCAAGGTACATTATTATCCTCCACAACAATTATTAAAACTAAAATAGTCTGTGCTATAGATGTAGTTAATAGTAACAGTGCTCAAAACTAACCCTTTTAAACCTGGTTTTTACTAGCGACAGAAGCAGAAGCATATTTAAGAGTAAGAAAGTTATGTTCCAGACAGTGAAAATTAATACAAAAGAAGCATTTAAGCACAAGCCGTGTTCAGAAGCAGAAACTTTGCTGGCATGCTTCATATACACGTGCATGTATATTTACATGTACATTGCTACATGTATTATGGCCTAGCTGAGAATGAGAATTCTGATTGGCTTAATTTATGTTCTTCTGCTTCTGCTAACATTGAATTTGTTTTCACTCAGGAGCACAATATTTAAGTGACAGCTAGAAGCTAGACAGAAGCAGATTGAAGCAGAACTTAAGAAGAAGGAAACCTACCATTGCTTCTGCTTCCATAGAGCCTATGCTTATACATGTACATGTATGTACATCTCCATTTCTTGATTTTCACTAGAACTGGCCTTCTGATATTTCGCGGAAAACAAATCCGAATTTCGCGGGATTTTAAGGTGTATTTCGCGGGAATTTCGCGGGGAAAATCGGCGATTTCGCGGGAATTTCGCGGAAAATTTCGGTGCTTAATTTCACGAAAATAAACTTTTCTCGCCGTTCTTTTGCTATTTTTGCGAACGTATCTATAGTATAGAATATTGGCGCTTTTGTGATACACATTTTGCGTGTAAAAAGTTAATTTTACGGGAAACGAATGCAATCTATATTCAGCAGAAACAGTCGTTGCTCTACAAATGTAAAAAATTGCCGCTTCAGCCGAAAATGACTACACGCAGTTTTCAAAAACATCATGTATTTATTGATTCCTTCTATTGATCATTTACATCAACAGGTTGCAAATAGAAAAGCAGCATACTTTCACGTTCTTCTACTGTTCGGTCTGAAAACGTCAAATAACATTACGTTCTCACGTTTAAAAAAATAACCCAACCTGTACAACATGCGTCGTACTAAAATGTGTAAGTAGAAACATAGCAATAAAAATCGCTGACAAGCTGTGGAAAATTGGTTGTCTTGCAATGAAATGCGTTTGGATCTACCACACCTATCTACCACACCAGTATATGCGTTTAGAACTAAACCAAAACTGTTTTCTAAAGGGCACACAGCAAAGAGTGTTCATTTGCTAAGTTTTAGTAATACTAATAATAATGCCTATCTCACTAAACAAACGCTAGGTAATGCAAGGAAATGCACACGTCCAATTCGTGTTAGCTGTAACGTTAACTGTCCAAAAGGTGCTTAGACACACGGAAAATATGTACAAATAAAATGGTTTACATTTCATTTCACATAACTTTTGACGAAAATGTTCCTAAGTTTGTTCGGAAATTCTGAACTTTCCGCTGAACTTTTGAACTTCTAAAAAATATACCTGGACAGTTGTTTTGACGTTAAGAGAGGTTTTCAGGGTTTGCTGCTTGCCAGCGGCTTTGCTTTTATCGCTTCTCGATCTTTGAACGTGTGTCACTGATTCGAAGTGTTTGTCAATAGTCGACTTCCTCGTGTGGTCCAACACAGCGTTGCACGTTGAGCAGAATAGGAGGCCATCGTCGACGTGAAGAGTTCCTTTGGGATAGCTTCGTAACCGATCATATGCTTTGGTCTTCAGGGCAGTGTGGCTGTCCTTCTTTTTGGTCAGAAACTTCTCCATACTTTTGAAACTTTAAAGCCGCCGCATGCGGTAAAGACTACATACTTGAGAAATACTACATTGCTGAGTTTTAAATCAGTTCTCCGCGGTAATCCAATCTTGGAACGCCTTGCAGTATCGCTTTTAGCGCCCAGTTCTCCGCGGTATCACACTTGGAACGCCTTGCAGTTTTTTGTCGCGGCAACGTACTCGATTGATTTTGAATCGGTTTTGAAGGCAATTTCCCGACACATTTGGACTTTATGGCATAAAAATGACCTCAATAACTGTGACAAGCGTTTATTGTAGTTCAATGGTATGTATTTTGCAAAATTCCTGGCAAATTCCACGCGATTTCACGGACTTTTTGCAAAATTCTGGCAAATTACGCGGGATTTCGCGGACTTTAGTGAATTTCGCGGGATTTCGCGGATTTACCTAAATTTCGCGGGCCCGCACCCGCGCGAAATATCAGAAGGCCTGACTAGAAGAGAATGTTCCTTTATATGCTTCCACTACTGCTTCCATCGCTTTTATGAACTACCAGTAGTCTCTGGGCTTGTCAGTGACAGCTGACAAAATCTACTAACCCAAAGCCTACATCCAAGTGCCTTTCAAGATTCACTACCCAATTTTTGTTGGTTCTGAGCTAGTGGACTACTGCTAGTTTTGAGCAGTCAGAGTTAGCACCAGGGCTTGTCACTAATTAACGTTTTGATGCCTAATGGCATGTGTGTGTCTGTTCTTACTAACCTAACCTTTATTTTCACTATATAGCCAATTTCATAAATTAAACTAGAATTAAGAGTGGCTATCCAAAAACAAAATTGCACTAGTCTGGCTAGTAGGCTACTGAAAGTGTTGAGGAAATATATGGTATACCATATCAGCTGTGCAGGACACGAGGGTATATAGACTGTCATATAGCACCTATATAGGTGTGATGGAGCGAACTCTGAAGGCTAGGTTCACAGAACAGGACATCGAGTAACACTGGAAAATGTGCAAGTTCTCGACCGCGAGGCCCGATGGTTTGAGCGCAGGGTGAAGGAAGCCATTTACATCCGGATCAACCAAACTGATTTGAACCATGATGGGGGCCGGTACCAGCTCCCCTGCATTTGGGACAACACCTTGCAGTCACGTGGGCCATTAAAGCCTGTGACTGCATGTGAACGGGACCTTCACACGCTTGTGATCAAGCTCTCAGTTAATGAGAGTGAAAGCTTAAGGTTTAATGTTTCAAAAATATTTGTACAGTTTCAAAAGTTTTAATTTCATTCAAGAATTACATTCACCTGTACAGATGAGTCTTCATCATTCTTTAAAAATATTATTTAATATATATGATATGTATCGGTTTTTAACTTCAAATAATATGAAATTACTAATAAAACCTTGACTGTAATCCTACTTTTTTTAGTTCTGACGAAATATGGTTTGATGATGTTGATCCAGAGGACATAGAAAAGACAGTAGCAAGACATGCCAGCCAAATACAACATGAAAATACCACAGGGAATAGCAGAGCAAGGGAACATAAAGATCTTACATTGGGAGGATATGAAGGGTATGTGTTAAAATTATTAATACATGTAGCAGTGCAATTAAGGGAACATAAAGATCTTACACTGGCAGGATATGAAGGGTACATGTATGTGTTAATAGCAGTGCAAGTAAGGGAACATAAAGATCTTACACTGGGAGGATATGAAGGGTATGTGTTAATACGATGTAGCAGCTAGTGCAATGGAACAGAAAGGTTTCACACTGGGATGATATGAAGGGTATCCATATATGTGTTAATAGCAGTGCCAGCTGGGAACAAAAAAAGGTATTGCACTGGTAGATATCCATCCATCAATATTATATAAACTAATGTCTTGCAATTTTGTTAAATTCCAGCCTAACAAAAAAGATTGCCATGGACTGTGAGTTCGTTGGTATTGGTTTGGAGGGCAAGAAACACATGTTAGCCAGAGTATCTATTGTCAATTCCCATGGACGGGTAGTGTACGACAAGTTTGTGGCTCCACAAGAGAAAGTGATTGACTACAGGACTGCAATCAGTGGAGTAAGGCCATCTGATCTCAGGAGTGGTGAGTGTATGAGCACTTTCAAATTTGGCTTTACATTGTACTATCCTTACTTTAATTCATCCAATACCTTGAGAGAATTGGGTTTTCTGTGCTTCATTAAAAGAGGAAATAATCCTGAAGTACAATATTATTGGTCATTCTCTGGTAAGGAGTTTAGTTATACTCTTTGAAATTTGTGATTTTCAAATGCTAGATACATGTACATTTTGTAGGTACATTGTACAATCATGTACAATATATATTGCACCCATAAATTTACAAGAGGGTGAAAAAAAAAAGATAAATAAATGTTAAAAAAGGTAAATAAGATGTGGCTCTCAAAAAGCAACTTGCGTTCAAATATGCATGTTTTTCATTTCCATAAACTTCGGTACAAGCTACAAACGTTATGTTGGGCTTGTGCCCCGTGTGAATACACATATGCTGATTTTGCTGATGCCTGATGGCTGTCAATCAGTACATTGAATCTGACCAATCAGAGGTGATACTATATTCTGGTATCAGTGCAAATGTTGTTTCTCAAGCTGGTCTAACAGGCTCTCACCCTCTTCCCTTCCCCTCCCCAGTTCTCCTCTCCCCTCATCCCCCAAGAGATCCTGTTCACAGGCTGGTTTCAGTCAGTATTGTTAATACATGTCAGGAGCCATTACCAGGAGCATCCATATATACATGTACTATATCCGTGAGTCAGCATATGACTGGATTGAGCTATTTTTAGAACATATTTCTTGGGAACTGTTGTGTGACTCCACAGCCTGCGATCCGTTCACACTTGCAATAATTATCGAGATTGAGAATGATCTATTGTTCTTCAAGGTGATTTACTAACACTGCATTGTCTTGACTATGGTTTGATTGGATTCTCAAAGTGTGGGCACGAGAACTCCTGTGAGATCTGTTCTAAATATAGCTCAATCCAGTCATATGCCAACTCAGACCTAGTATGGGAGATTGACGCTCCTGGTAATAGGCTCCTGTACATGTAGATCTTTTAGGGCACTAGAAAAATGGAAGGGTGCTACTGCTTTATAGAAAAAAATAAAGGGTGTTCAAAATAATGAAAGGGGGAAGAGCTGTACGTAGTATGGAAAAGGAAAATGGAAGGGTGCTAGAGAAAATGGAAGTGCGCTGGTGAAGATGGAAGTGCGCTGGAGAAACGAAAGGACTCGGCCCATTTTGCGACTGAAACTAAGTTTATGCAAAGTAGTCACTCTAGGATTGTATCCTTGTAACAAGACAGCGAGAATGGTTGTATTTCTGGCTAATGGTATATTTACATGTACAGTATGCACATTCTTTTGTCTGATTGTTTATATCTTTCAGCCTCAGACTTTAAGACTGTTCAGAAAGAAGTTTCAGACATTCTTCAGGGACGTATTCTGATAGGTCATGCACTCAAGAACGATTTGCATGTATGTATGAATGAGTGGAATGAGTTTGTCATAGGCCTTATTACAGCCTCACTGGTTTATACATGTAGCTCAGTTGGGAGAGCACGGTCTAGAGGGTCCTTGGGCAGGGATGTATAAGCTGTTGGCCTTGTCTCCTTCTTCTAATCAGTAGGAGGGGGACGTGAAAGAACCTGTTATGCTACAGTACTGTATTTCGTGAAAGAGTAGGGGATTGTCTCCTCGCACAACAGCCACTCATTACCATGTGAAAGAGTAGATCTTGTGAAATTGCAGTGCTGTAACTTAGAAAGCAATGACGTTACAGCCATTTCAAATTAAAGAGACTAATACATGAGTTTGTATGAGAAAAACAATAGAGGCCTTTTCTTATTTTTTCTGCATTTGAAATGCCTATGTACATGTAACTCAACAGCAATTCTCTACATTGCTTTATAACTGAACAAAATTACTAGTTTAAATATGATTTTTTTAATGTGGTAACATTAGTTTTCCTCTACAGATTTCTCTTCGAAATTGTGCAAATTAGGCGACCATTGTAAATTCGGTCCACTTTCAATATACATGTACATGTACTCCTATTGGATGCTTTGCTTATTACATACAAAGGTTTCAATATTAATAAGGCTCTGGGATAAATTGAATGTATTCTTTTCTCGGAGAAGAGAATAAATTCAATTTACCCCAGAACCTCATATTGAAACCTTTGTGCTTGACAAGTGAAGCATATATCAAAACTGCGTATTTAGCAATTAGACTGCGAGCTCGAGGCTTCTATTATACAAATACACTGTGTCCGTCGAGGAACTATCGGCTGATAGTTGCCCGCGGAAATTTGATGTTCTTAAAACAAATATAAGCCCGAGAACGAAGTTCGAGGGCTTTCATTATATATGCTAGTTTTAAGAACTTCAAATTTCCAAGGGAAACTATCAGCCGATAGTTCCGAGACAAACACAGTCTATTTGTCGTTATTGTTCATCACAAAATTGTCTTCCGCTCTCAGCGGGCACTATCGCCTGATAGTTTGCCTCCGCGGACGACAACTATCACGGCACGTGATCTCTTTCAGCCAATGAGCGCGCGTCACAATTTTGTGGTGAACTATAACGGCTGACAGTTAGCGAGAGCGAAGCCGGAGTCAACTATTACAGTCGACAGAAACCAAGAGTGAGAAGTCTAATTGTTTAACATAACCAAGCTACAGTTCTTTTTAGCTGTTGATTTTGATAGAGAAAAACCTGTGAAAAACGCATAAATTTCTAGATGATTTTTATCTTTAACGCAAGACGGTGCCTGCGTCAATGGCATGGTTGGGCATGGTAGTCTTCTGCCATCACAACTTGGTATAATCTTTTTTATGGCAATTTTCTTCAGGTACTGTTTCTAGATCATCCAAGGAAGGATATTAGGGATACTGTCAAGTACAAACCGTTCCACAAAACTGTCAAGGTATGACAAGTACAAATAATTATCAGTTTGTTGGAGCGGTTTTCGATCGAGTGCCATATTTAAGTAATTACAGAGCCAATCACAGGAGCAAGTAAAAATGCAACGAGCCAATCACGAGCAAGTAAAAACGCAACGAGCCAATCACGTGAGCAAATATATCAATTGTAAAATCAATTCTAATATATTTTCAGTGAACAAGAAAAGTCCGATTCACGTTCTACTTCAGTTTGTCAAGGTTTTATTTATTTATATTTCTTATCTTTACAACTAGTATTTAGCACAGTATTACAATGACAAACAAACCGCACTACAAAAATATAGACATCAAAACAATTTACAGTACAAGCTTGCCGACTAGTTGTCGGATAGAACAACAGGACAAGAGTCCCAGATAAAGTTCATCCTATAACATTACAAACACTTAGAAAAAATACAAGGACGACTAAAACATTAAAACAGGCTTTGAATATGCCGATTATGAGCATGAAGTTTTATTGTAGCTGCGGCATTTTGAACAATACATGTACGTTTTCCAAGTCCTTCGGCGGTCCACGTCAAAAGTGCTGTCCCGTTTAGCGAAGTAGTGCGTATACATTTTAGATTTAAAGGTTTGTAGCGATGAACAATTGCGGATTTTAGACGGTAGGCCATTCCAAAGGAAAACTATACGGTTGAAGTATGAGTTCCTAATTAGAGAAGGGCCTGGCTGAAGCAAGTTAGCAAATGACGATCGAAGTGACCACAGACAAAATGACTTGGGACACTGCTCACTTTTAGAGACCATTCAACTTGCAATTCATTCATTACCAACATTGAAAGGGGGGGGCTTTGCAAAGCTTCAGCTGTCTTAGCTTTGTGTCCAGTATTTTATTCTTCTCATATAATAATGTACCGATCAATTCGAAACATCAACATCCCCCCCCCCCTTTGGGAAACCCCCGGGCATTTGACTCGTTTTCGTGCCCGGGGAGTATTGAATTTGACATCGGTAGCTATCCTTGGGGTGGGGGAATTTGACACCGGAAGGGAGGGGGGATTTGAACAAGTTATCTCGATTTCATGTTATGTGCTGTGTGGTTTTCTCGATCGAAATCATGGCGGAATTGGAGCAGGGAGGCCACTACGGAGCCCTGTAAGGGCCATCAACAAACACACATTTTATGAAAGACTATTGCGTGATACTGCTTTATTATCGTGCGCGATACCGTTTTACTATCGCGCGATGCTGTTTTATTATCGCACGATAAAGTGTTACTATCGCGCGATACCATTTTACGATCGCGCGATACCGTTTTAATATCGCGCGATAATGTGTTATTTTAAAATACGTACATTACTTAGCAAGACAACATGGCGGCGAACACACTACGTGGTAATGCTCTTCTCCTTTATATGTTTCACTTATGTCCAACAACGAATTTGGTGATTCAAAATGCTATTGAAATAACAGGGATGCATTAGTCGACTGAGTACTTTAATCTAGGCTTGAATTATATGGAAATCCTCGCTTTTCTTTTAACTTATAACGCCATCATGCAAGATGAGTCTTCGCCAGCTTAAACGTGTTCTGAGAATAAACAATTTACGAAGGAGAAAGGACTACAGTAGTCCAGATGAAATAATTGACGCCATAGAAATGGAACTCCAGGGAAGTGGGAGCTGTCTAGGCTACAGGCAAATGCACCACTTGTGAAGGAACACACATTCGCTGGTATTAAATTAGCAAGGAAACTGTTAAATACGCTTTGATGAAGGAGTTGAAAGACGGTAGCGAGACACATTAAAATTTAGATGGCTCGTATTTCTCGACTAATGCATCCCTGTTATTTTCAATATCATTTTGAATCGCCGGTAAGTGTTCGGGTTAAGCCAAATTCGTTGTCGGAAGTAAAAGAAACATATAAAGGAGAAAAGCATTATCATGATCACGTAGCGTGTTCGCCGCCATGTTGTCTAGCTAAGTAATGAACGTATTTTAAAATAACATATTATTGCGCGATACTAAACATTATCGCGTGATAATAAAACAGTATCGCGCGTTAAATCGACAGTAACACTTCATCGCGCGATAGTAAAGCAGTATGGCGCGATATTGTTTCATAACATTTGTGTTTGTGGATGGCCCTTACAGGGCTCCGTAGGTCACTTTAGACGACAAAAAAGGACAAAATTCTGATTTTGTAAGCGACTGGCTTAAAAACAAAGGGAAGGTATTAAAATATAAATGTACATTTGTTAAAAACAAAATGCGGTGTCACAACTAATACTAAGTCCCAGGGGTAGGGGCATTTGATCGCCTAATACGACGATGGGGTAGGGCATTTGAACAAAATTTTTGGCCCGGGGGATGGGAATTTGAACAATCCAAACTCCAAAAATTCAAATGCCCGGGGGTTGCCCGGGGGGGGGGGGGGGGGGGGGGGAGAGATGTTGATGTTTCGAATTGATCGGTACATAACTATGTTGTTGAGTGTCGACAATTATGTCTGTGGAAAATAATAGAGACAAAGCGAGAGCTCAACCCGACCAAATCTACATTTGTAGAAGAACGGAAGGTCTTTTAATTCTAGCCAATATTAAATTGGAAGTAAATTAAGCTTCATAAGACGGACGATATATGGCGAGTCGTAATCCGACTCGCTAATCTCGCGTAACCGTACCGAACTCTGTGCCTTTTCATTTTCCTCTTTTAAGGTCAACTCACGATTCCATGTGAGCACAATACTGTAACTTACCGGGACATTTTCTGTCAGAAAGAAGACTCGGGCGGCACACTTTCTAGAGGTACACAGACCCTGGTAACTGGGTATTTTGCAGAAAGGAATAATTTCAAATTATGTTTAAGAGCAGCTTGTACATGCTAACCTGCTATGCAGACGTATTTTTTCACTCATAAATTCGAAGAAAAAAATTACGTCTACTTACCCGAGCGCTTAATTAGTTTCCAATATACAAGCACGACGTCAGTACGTTTGTTTTATTTTTCTGCCCAATCAAAGCCATTGTTAGAATTTTAGTGAATTGGCGCGCCAGTGAACATTCTCCTATGATTGGTCAATGGCAAATGTATTGTCTGAATTCCTTTTAAATGAAAAAATTACGTCAATTTTCAGGATATGGAAGGTAAAATCTGATTGGTCCATAACACAATGAGGTGTGCATCTTGGAAACTAATTAAGCGCTCGGGTAAGCAGACGGTAATTAAATACGTCTGCATAGCAGGCTATGTACAGGCACGTTCGTGTATTTTTTGTGTTTTGTCAACATGGCGGACATGCCTAATTGTATTTTTACATAAACAGAACTCTGTTGTAGTTAAGGGCAAGAATAAGAGTATGCGATCTTGGTTGGGTGGATCAAATGAGGTGAATCAAAGTCAAAATTATATTTATATTAAAGTGCACCTAACCCGTTTTGCGATTTTTATACATATGAATCTTTGAAAGGTTGTGAGTACTTCTGCGAAGAAATGTTTGGCTTACAAAGAATACTTTATGTTCTAGGCTTGTTTGAAATTGTGAAAATTTGACCTTTCCTGACCCATGACCGCGTAAGAAAAAGCCTGGGTCGATTCTGGATCTTACGTCATCTAATTCATTCGACTTTCCAATAAGTTGAATAAATGTTTAGCATTTTGTCTAAAATAACTGTTTTCTTTACTAACAACTCAGAGACTGTATATTCTCTATATATCGATATTGTTGTGATGGAAAGGAGCCATGGAGAATAATGCATTAATGAGGTGACGTAAGATCCAGAATCGACCCAGGCTTTTTCTTACGCGGTCATGGGTCAGGAAAGGTCAAATTTAAGCCTAGAACACAGAATATTCTCTGTAAGCCAAAACTTTCTTCGCAGAAGTACTCAAAACCTTTCAAAGATTCATATGTATAAAAATCGCAAAAGGGGTTAGGTGCACTTTAATGTTTTTTTTTGCAGGAATGCAATCACGTGGTTGTACTGGAGGGCAAAAAAATGTGACTTCATTTATTTAAAGGCAATTTTTCTGAGATCGGTAGTGTTATTAGAAAAACCTGTTTGTAAATGCTATTTTCCACCTCAAATCGATTGTTGATCTTTCTAAAATAGCGTTTTTAAAGATAGCATTCCCTTCAGCATCCATGGCAACGCCATTCCCATGGGAATCACGAGCTCAATTCATTCGTTAATGAAGTATTATATCAGCACGTGACTGTTTGATGCAAAAGCCTATTTAGAGTTCAAATGGAAGCTGCCTTGGAAAATTAGGATTGGATTGAATTGAATTGGATCCGCGGACCACATATCGTATTGGAACAAAAAGTATTGCTGTCGATTAGCATCGATTGACCGTTCAAATTCCCAATACCGGGATATTTTAAGCCACTATAATACTAATCCTGCATATCATGTCAGCAAGAGTTTGTAGCTTACAGTGCAAAAAGTGTCTGAACCAGTAATTTTCAGAGACTATTCCCTCTACTCTTATTCTGGAATACGGTTAATCGAATGCGCCCCAAGTTTTTTTTTAGTAAAGATAATAGAATGGCAAACGCGCACATATTTTTCATCGTTGAGTTGCAATCATTCGTAAGCAAGTAAAATCATAAAAGCGTAGCTGCCATGGTTGGTAAAAACAGAGGTAGCTAATGAGGTATATTATGTATGTTCAATATCTACCAACATGACCACCATATAATCTACTAATTCACGTTATGTGGTATTATCACATATCATTATTATAGTTCAACACTTTATTATAACAATAAACAGGGCGAAACTCGCGCTCTGATTGGTCGACAGCCATGATCTATTAGAGTACAGATGACGTCACAAGGTCATGTGTGCGCTCTATTTTGCTAAGAGTTACCCCACTCGACTACCTCTCGTGACCCACTTTGTTGTCTTCACGTTGTGATGTCATGTGTGTAGCTACATTGTATAATAGACAGACATGCACATGCTCGTGATCTACTTCTTTGTTCTCTTCACGTTGTGATGTCATCTGTGTAGCTACATTGTATAATAGACAGACATGCACATGCTCGTGATCTACTTCTTTGTTCTCTTCACGTTGTGATGTCATCTGTGTAGTTACATTGTATAATAGACAGACATGCACATGCTCGTGATCTACTTCTTTGTTCTCTTCACGTTGTGATGTCATCTGTGTAGTTACATTGTATAATAGACAGACATGCACATGCTCGTGATCTACTTCTTTGTTCTCTTCACGTTGTGATGTCATCTGTGTAGTTACATTGTATAATAGACAGACATGCACATGCTCGTGATCTACTTCTTTGTTCTCTTCACGTTGTGATGTCATCTGTGTAGTTACATTGTATAATAGACAGACATGCACATGCTCGTGATCTACTTCTTTGTTCTCTTCACGTTGTGATGTCATCTGTGTAGCTACATTGTATAATAGACAGACATGCACATGCTCGTGATCTACTTCTTTGTTCTCTTCACGTTGTGATGTCATCTGTGTAGCTACATTGTATAATAGACAGACATGCACATGCTCGTGATCTACTTCTTTGTTCTCTTCACGTTGTGATGTCATCTGTGTAGTTACATTGTATAATAGACAGACATATGACAAAGTGACATCTGTTGGTTAACAGAAATCACTTGTGTTCACAGAGTAAGACCCCTTCATTGAAGAAACTAAGCAAACAGATCCTTGATACAGCCATACAAGAGCGTGAACACTCGTCGGTAAGTAAACGAGAGCTCTCAAATTTTTTTATACTTCTCTATTCATGCACCAGAGATGAAGATGATTAGCTAACCTTCCTAACAATGAACTAAGATGGCTAGTTACTCGTTCCTCAGTGCATGATTAACGTGGGCTGCGTCCTCGGACATCAAGATCACTTAGTCACCTTTGGATGAGTAACTAACCCTTACTTAATAGACTTCTGGTTGAAGAAACTCGCATGATCAAAAACCCGTCATAGACCGGTGTTAATGTTATTGATCTCGTCAGGTTGAGGACGCACAAGCCGCCATGAGATTGTACTCCATGCACAAGCGCGAATGGGAGAAAGGAATCAAAGAAAAGAAGTTTAGGTTTGGCAGGAAAACATCCGAAGAACTTGAAGGAAAAAGCTGAGAATACAAGACATTATAAATCAGGATGCAGTATGATCTACAGAGCATCATTTGGGAAGACGGCTGTTAAAGCTCATTGGAAGACTTGAATGAAGTGAAGGATTAATTTAGCCTGCTAACGGCTGTTTGGGTTTTTTAATTCAGGCAGTTTCGAGTTCGGTTACCTGTGCTACGCCACACCGCGGCAAAACGTCGGCGCGCGGCCGCCCCCAGTTTCCCGCGAAAACTGAAATGAAACAACAGGCACATACCCGTGTAACTGTTTTGTAATAAGAAAACTACTTAAAAGCTAAGCCAAAGACTTTAACAGGTTGAAGTTTTCTTAATTAGTAATTCACTGTGAGTTTACTAAGTTATAAAATTATTTACTAAAAAAGTTGAAACCCTCGGTAATTTGTATTTGATAGCAGAGCCTTCGTTCTTTTGGCCAGCGGAGCATACCGTTTTGCCGCGGTGTGGTGCTACGCACACCAGCGACGAGACTTGATGAAAACGGTAGCGTCCCCAGCACGCGGCTACACGTGCAGTTTTCACCGCGCGCTGCCTGTGCAAGCTAGAAATCCCTAGTGTAGCCGCGGCTTAAAACGGTTTTCAATTCAGTTTCGTATTCGAAAATTACCTCTAAATGCGATGACTACAGCCGCATTTATACAGGGCCTTCATTCGTTAGTTAAACATTTCATAAATAAAAGCAAGAAGGTGGGCTATTCACAACTGTGCGTGTTGTTGTTTCGCTTTTTGTACCTTCTCGCTGTTATTTACGTATGTAACTTTAGAACGAGGCTAACCCTGTATAAATGCGTCTGTCATTAGCATTATTTTCTATTATTTTCCATGAAGCCTCCTCCATATCTGAGGCATTTATAATTTGTTTATATATTTATTTATTTAAAATTGCTACATTTACATGACTATTTATTATACCTGTATTTAACTATTATTGTTCGCACCATTGTATTGTAACTAGCGTTAAAGGGGCTGTGTTACGGTAAGACTTTACATTCGTTTTTCCGGGCCGGAAAGAGCTATTTCCACCGATTTTGATATGAACTAACGAACCTCTCGGCCATGTGGGATGCTTAAAATGAAAGCAAATATGCAAAAATGACTAACAAACAGTGTATATAAACAGTCTCTAGGCATAATATTGAAAATCCTTTCGATCAAGCATTGAGGGAGGGAAGTTTAACTATTTGTATCCAATTAACAGCCACTAAACGAGCGATTACTCGATACATGCGCAGTACCATGACATAGCCCCTTTAAGCTTTCTTATGACTTTATGCACCTTCCGGTATTAGTGTATACTAAATCTAAGATCTAAGTAGTCCTCGCATTCAGCGGTGATTTTCGAATACGAAACTGGACTAATGAATGTCGTAAATCCAAAACCAGTGAGCCAATCACAGGAGCAAGTAAAAACATCAATGAACCAATCACGAACTTTACTTCAACCAATCACGAGGCAAAGTAAACGCAATCATGGATAACTAACCAATCAAATTCGAAAGCAGTTACTTTCCGGCACTCGATTGAAAACTGCTCTAATCAAAGGTCTCCTTTGGTCTTGATGGTTTTACCTCATGAGCGAGTCGATTACGATAACGTTTTTAGTAATACAGTCAACTCTCTTCTGTGACCACCTCCCATAAGAGACCACTTTACGAAAGAACCATTTTTTTTGTCAGTCAAATTCTGTCGTTAAAACTCTCTCGTAAGCGACCAACGCAAACATTCTTAAGCAACCGCGACCACTTTTTAGTCTCAACACTTGATATTTTCTATTGTTTTTTGTTTCCGATAAGCGACCACCAAAGAAGATTGTACTGTATTTAAAAACAATCATTACTCAAATACCAAAAAGTTCAATTTTTAATGGCGCTGACAGATAAGAAACTGAAAAAGATTGGAAAAACTTGAGCTAGAACTCCCGTGCTTAGCTATGTTGTTATGGTGACAGCGCGCTAGAGCTGTGCTAGAAGTCTGACCCGTTTAGCAAGCACGTGTTGCTTTTCCCCGGAAGTGACCACCTCCCGTAAGCGACCACCTCCCGTAAGTGACCACTTTGTCCGTGCACCAAGGGTGGTCGCTTAAAGACCCTGTGTCCGAGCCCATGGTGCTTTGCGCGCGCAAATCATTTCCGTAGGCTACGAAAATCAGAAAGATCGTTGTTGTTGTTATGCGACTCTCTAATCTTTCGAAATCCATCCCTAGTTTGGGCCATCGTGTAATTATTCATAGGTATATATGCTTAACTGACTTTCTTTTATCTTAACTTTTGAATATATTCTTTTTTAAATGAAACTTTAGTTCGAATCCCGGTCTAGAGTGGCGAGTAGAAGAATTCCGGAGAAAGGACCGCGAGACAGCGAGGCGAAGCGACTCGACAAATAATCCTTCAGCAGTCCACATTTTACTTTCTCTAGCTCTACAAGAGAACACTTGTGGTTCAAAAGGACTACTACGTGAGTTTACCGGGGATTTGCTGCACTAATGGACCGGCGGGCTTCGTTGGAAATACAAAGCACAAAGCATGCAACCACTTCTGGCATCAAGATCATTCGTAATTATAATTTCGCATGGCTAAGCTCCACTGAGGTGTTACGACGTATCTGTATATGTTTTGCATTTTTATTAGCAGAGAAAGCAAATGAATGTCCTTAACCTTTTTTTCATCCTCCAGTAGGTCCTTGCTACCAAAACTACGATCGCGGGTCAAAGTCCAATCAGCCGAGTTCAGCTGTTACTTCGCTGTGAGTTTGACTCGAGTGCGAGTACGAGTCGACATTTCATTTTACACTCAAAATATATCATTCGCAAGGAAAGTAGAGATCTTCAAATACAGCTAAGCAATACTGGAAACATGAAAACAAGGTAGCAAGAGTATGTGTTTGCTTGTAGAGTTGTGAAAAGTCGCACTCGTAAACCTAATTAGAATCTAAAGACAGAACAACTGGCTTCCTGCCGAATACTGTTAAAATCATATTCGAAGCATCCGGAGAAAATTCGTAGGCTCGATTGGGTTTTTAATCCGGTAGAAATTATGAAATTCGTTATCCAAAGTATATGGGTACTTCTTTTATGAAACTTATAAACAATCGAGAGCATTTTAGTTCGCCTAATAGCTGGCCTTTAATTTATGCGGCCGTTGATAAACAAACTAATCATAACATTGGCGCAAAGCACCATGGGCTCGGACACAGGGTCTTTAAGGTCTCGATAAAGGTTCAAAATGGAAAAGTTTTGAAAATGCGTTTTTTCGCAAATTCTAAATCTAAAAGCCCTAATATAGCATCACAAATAAACTCAAACTCAAAAAAATAATTTAAAGCCTTGAAAATGCGACTTTCTGATTTCCCGCTAAAAAAGGCGCGAAAAATGATTGACAGCTGCTGTCATTCACTGGGCATGTTATTTCATTCTCGCTGATCCTGTGATTTTCTGCGCTACTTTTCGTTCGTGAATATTTCCTCCGTTTATAATGCAATGCCCAAAAGTGTAAAAGTAGATCTTTCTTGGTGCCGTATTAAAAAAAGAATAAGAAGAAAAAACACAGCACAATTTAGTTTGTAATAATTTAGTTTGTGAGTAAATTTGGAAGCGGGTGTAAAGTTTTTAGGACAAACAATGGCTGGAGGGATTATACTCAAGTTCCAAGAAGTTAGAATAATCGAAGACTGAAAGTCCACAAAGAATGAAGCAATAAAGTTTTTCAATCGGCCAAATATTTAAAGAGAATTCAATGCAGGAAGCTGAGGTTTGCCGGTTTTGTTTCAGCGCGATAAAACATTTTAGGATGACGTAAACAGCCTACCGTGTACATGGTGTGGATCGAGCTGCGCTGCAGTGGTTTTCCCTGCATGATATTAATTGTTTGCTTACTGTGGTGCCATTTTTCTGTACTCCTAAAAGAGTGTTTCTTCTTTGAATTAAGCTGGAATCGACACTATAGCTAACTAGTTTCTGTAGAAGTATCGAGCGTCGGTGAACTGTATAGCTTCTCTGTTCTGCGGCTCGTCTGAACTTTGTAATCGGCCGAGACTAAACACAACATGAATCGCTCTGATTGGCTAATGTTAATGAGATTACCCTTGGAGGCGGGACACTTAGTCAACCGTGAAATGAATCGAAAACCTTTTATCGGGCTGTTTCTCGGCTCTTTTTTCCGGCCAAAAACAGAACTTTGTTGAAGTCCAGCCTTTTAGCGTTTTGTCCAATTTTCCTAAGTTTTTCACGAGTCGTGGAAAACAGCCGTTTCTCAAATACTGTGTCGGGGAATTTTGAAATTATTTTTCGTTCAGGTTTTATGACCTGGGTTGTATCAAAATGGGATGAAAAACTACTTTTTCAACTTTGAAAAGGGATAAAATCTGTAATACGCAATATATCAAAAATGCCCGACACAGTATTTGAGTCAATTTATTTGGGATTCGAAAGGGCTAATTAAGAAAAAAATTGTTTCAAAGCCTGAAGGGCTGAACTCCTTCTGGCGGACAGAGTCATTTCGCGTAGAAATATATACAACATCTACGCTTTTAACATTTGTTCAAAACGGATTAAATATGTACTTTCTTCAATTCAAGACCTTTAAAACGGTATATAGTACGTCTATGTGGCTTTAATTCCGACGTTGCAAGAGCGTTTTTCCGAAATGACACGTCGAACCTTTATCGAGACTGTATACACCTATTTCAAAAAGGTTGTCACGGACGAGCGACAACTAAGGATTGTCATTGTAACTGGCGGCAGCTATGTGGAATGGAATATGATCCATTCGAAGGAAACCATTAAGTAATGGTCCAGATAAGAACTGTAGTAGAAGCCATTGTTCTGCGGCAATGAGCCTCCCCCACATACGATTTTGCTTGAATATGCCTTAAGTGCTTTAGGAGGTATCTACAGTCCAAATTACATCTCGAAAATAAAGTATTTGTTATGCTATTGGCTCTTTTGTCTGTGAAAACGCAGAGGAGCCATCCACCATCCAGCCAATCGGATTCAGAGAAAACAGGATTTTTCAATCACAAATTTGAGAACTTTCCCCACACACGATATTCTTCGAAATTAAACCATAGGTAGTTTGATCAAAAATAAATTCAAACCACAAAAAAATATGGAATGAAAATGCATTATTTCGATGTGTTTCTATTGAATTTATAAGTATCAACCAATGAAATTACGGGAAATAATAATAGAAAATTAACACCTTTTAACATTCCTTGCCGTTGACACTACAGTTCTTATCTGGACCATTACTTAAAGTGCCTATAACCCCAAAAAAGTTACGCTTTCAGATCAAACTTAGAAGTATTCTATGCAACTTCCCGAAAAAAATAATGGTTTTAAAGCATTTCCCTTTTTTTTACGGCTTTTCAAAGATGAGAGCCGTGAACTTTTACCGTCATCTTAGCGACTTGGTGGGGTCTGGGACTAGGTACGTCATAGTAGGGAGCCATGTCACGTGATAAAGGCTTCTCTCATGTACTTTTGGTTCGTTCTTCTTATTTGCGTCGTAAGTTCTGTAATTTTCTGCTGGACTTTTTGACAAAATGTCTTCGTCAGGCTCCGAATCTGAAGACAGTTGTTCATCGGACAATTCCGAGCTAAATTTTATCAACTATGAGCTTGAAGCAGAAGAATCTGCCGGCGCGGATGAGCCACTCGCCGATGAAGAATGGGTTACAAGAGTACAGATGGAGACCTCCAGAATCGGTTCAGTGGAAGGCCTCGAAGCAAGGAAAAGCTGGTGAGTTAAACTGTCCAAAATTAAAATAAGTTATCATAGCCCTTCATGGGCTTCCCGTGGCCGTGGTCTCCCAAAAAAACCGGCATTGCAGCAATGCAGGATGCCAAAAGAATCCAGTGATCCTTCCAGTCGCAACAATCATACATGTATATAGAGATTATTACATGTTAAGAGCTTTATATCGTTTTTATTCACGAGGTTTTCGTATCGTATCTCGAACGAGCGAGTCCGCGAGCATTAATAATGCTCAATAATGACCAAGGTATGAATTGAAATCAATGAACACAGTTCCATGTTTAGTCTGACCAGGAAAGTGGAAGGTTTATCAGTATGTATTTTGATCTATCGTGCATGTTACATGTAATTAAAAATAGTAGCTCTCGTAAGCAACCACACTGGGAATCAGGAAAAGGTGCTCATAACTAGTCAGAACTGGAATCAGGAGTAGTTGCTCGCTTATGAGAGCTTGCACACACCACACCCATGGGGATACATATATAATGCGACTGATATCACAGTATACAATACTGTACTACTCTACTGTAACAGCATGAATGTCAGATATAATAAGAATATTGTTGCAAAATGCTAGTGCATATTTATATTTAGTTGACTCATTGCACAGTCTGGGATCATGTCTCTGGAGTAGTTACTTACAAGAGTTTAAAAACAAAGAAAAATTCCAAAGGTGGTGGTACGCGCGGTGGTCACTTAATTATGAGAGTGGCTGGTTACTACAGAGCACAAGAGTGGTCTCTGAGGGGAGCTGGTCACCTACAACTACACGGGCAGTTTCACAAAGGGCTTCAACTGTATCAAACAATTGGTACTAACATATAAACTTCTTTATTTACAGATTTCTACGAGTTATCTCATACAGAGAGTACATCCAGTTAGTCTACGGTTATCTGGGCAACAATAGAATTCCTCTACTAGCATGTGCATATGACACAATCAGGACAAAATTCAATGCTGGGAAAGAAACCTTCACTGGATTTGAAGAAGATGAAGATGAAAGTACTTCATAACTTATATAAACTTTAAGGAGAACAACAATGAACAGTCAAACTTTCAGTGCCATTGGCCACTTTTGATATAGGCTTCACTGGTCACATACAAATGATTCAATACACAAACAAGGCTCTGGGGAATAATGTGCAGTGATTAATGAAATAACAATAATGAATTTAATTATGCCCCAGAACCTTTGTGTGTGAGAAGTCAAGCATATATTGAATGTGGGCTATTAACCTACATGTATGTCCATATACATGTATGTCCATTCAGGCAACCTGTGAACAGGAATCACTACCCTGACAAGCGAAACTACTAGCCCTGGGCTATTGGAAAGCACTTGCATCGCACCCTGTGTTCCTTTCTATAATTTTACACAAATTTTGAAAATAGGATTTATAATATTAAAATTTAAATGTTTGAGTAGTAAATTGGAAAACAGTAAAATTAGATGTCTGGGCCGGACACACTCATTATCAGAGATTCTCATATGAACTGACAAACCTCGCGCACGTGTGGGATGGAAAAAATCAAAGCAAATATTCAAAAATGACTAATAAATTGTGTGAATATACATTATTCAAGTAAAATAATGAACATACTTTCAATCCAGCATTGAAGGAGGGGGTTGAACTGTTTTAACCCACCAATTGAACACTGACTCCATACATGCATAGTACCGTGACATAGCCCCTTTAAGCCTCAAATTCAATTGCCCTATTTAATTATGGTGTCACATGATAGACACAGCTGCCATCTTAGGGGGTCAAAACACTCGTCTTTAACAACAGACATACAAAATAAAGCTGTTCTGCCATAGATTGTCTTCCTTCAAATTGGCTAATTTTCCCAATAAAATAAGAATGGCGGCTTTCATCTATTTGTTTTGATGTCATGCCAATGAAATAGGGCAATCGATTTCACTGAGCTGGTCACAGGAGTGATTAGCCTATGGAAGTTGACAGTATAATATATTGCTACCTAGATTGTCCATTGATAAAATATCAAATCACTGAGATAGCTGGTAGACATTTCTGGTTCACTCTTTGGACAATCAACAACACATTTATGCTCTTTAATAGGTTTACACAATACTTTATTTAATGAGGAGGACATACTTAGCTACAAGCTAGTTACAGAGTTCCACAAATAAATTCAAAAAAAGAAACTATATATAATTTAGAGATTAAGAATTTAATTAATTTTAATTTCATAGGTTTCTTGCACACTGAGCAATGGGGTTTTGCCTTGGTTTTTGTGGGCCTTACAGCAGGTGGAACTGGAATTTCTGGCCTCACAGCAAGTGGAACTGGAACTTCTGGCACTAAAATACAAGAATAACAATTATTATTAAGTTAGTTATGGGTATATATATATATATTGGTTTATGGTAAATAAAGCACTGGTTTCGTTTTAAATACAAACTTACAGTGTAATATTATACGTTTCCAGCTGGTATTTTAATATTTTGTTTAGTCTCGAAAGACTAAACAAGCAGTATACCTTTATATGACATGTCCAACAGTTTGATACATGTAGGTGTAAATGCACTGCTTGAGCAAGAGCTACATGTAGGTGTTTATTGGAGGACAAACACAGAAGGTGTGATTAGCACAGACTCTATTTTGTTTGAATATTTTCAGAATTTGAATAGTTTCTTTTGTGCAAAAAAATATTTTATACAAAACAATTTGAATTACCTGGAGCTGAAGGAGGAACATCTATAACAGACATCCTTTGTTGTCTCTTCTGGGTTGCTTCTGCCCTTGGCTGCTTGTTAAGCATGGTGTCCTGTCCATAGGTGCAGGTGTCATCTAAAGAAAGTTGTCTGATTTATTCACTGTTATTTCCCTCATACTAAAAACATGCACTCTCTTAGTCTAATACACTTGTGGTGAAAACAATGTTCAGTACGTGGAACCCGGTCATAATGAAGTTTTCTTCCTTTCCCTAGGAACTTCTTT